>JABUQX010024134.1:0-22500 GCA_015478945.1 Trachelipus rathkii
TAATACACTCAAATTTATTATTATTTCTATATATATATTTTAAAAATGTTCTATATATATATTAAATAATTGTAATATATGTATATATAATAGTATATATAATATATATAATTATACTATTATTAATTTATATTATAGTAAAATTTATTCTCCAAAATTTCACATATATTATATATATAATATATACCTATTTAAATATATATAATATGATATATTATATTAATCATTTATTAATTATAATATCTAATTCATATTATAATATATTACATATTATACTATATATATATATATATATAATATATATATCTATTATATATTATATATAATAATATTATATATATATATATATACTATCGTTCACAAAATTAAGCGGGAGACAGGATCTCTCTATCACTCTCTCTTATCTAACCTAGTATCTATATCTATCTCTTCTCTATCTTGCTTACTTCACTCTCTCTTACTCCACTATAGTGACGTGAGACTGCTAGATGTAAACTTTTTACTAATCGATGCTCTCGTATCGTATGCTCTATCACGAGTGATTACTCATAACATATCTCCTCAGTCTCCTCTACTCTGCTATATATAATATCACTATAAATTACTTATCTGTCTATTCATCTATAGGTATCTGTTTCTTATCCATTACTCTATGCGCATCTTCTCGTCTGACTTACTCTCTCTCTCATAATAATATAAATAATATATAGTGAATTGAAATAGTCTTTAATAGTTTTTATATATATAAATATTTAATATTATTAGTGTAAATAAAATTATAACATTATCCATTATAGTAATAATATATATAGTCCTTTTATATTATTATTTATTATTTAAATATATTTATATTAATATTTAATAATTATTTTATATTATTATTTATTTTATAATGTATAATTAAATTTAATTTATATTATAAATATTATTAATATATTATATTATTATTTATTATAATAATTATATATAAATATATATCATTAAGTATTAAATCAAACTGATTAATTATATATTATATAAAATTACAATGTATTATGTTAATATTTGAGCATTCCATTCTGGACTATGCGTATTGTTGCATTTTCTCTCGAAATATCTTTTCTGCATATAAATTTTTTTTTCTTTTTATTACTTTTTTGAGAAATATTTGTTACTACTTTGTTATATTTATTAATTATTAAGTTTAATAAAATAATAATTTGTTAAAAATTTAAATTCGTGAAATTTAATAAAATAATAAAATAATAAAAGGTATATTATATAAATTATGTAAATTTATATTTTATAATTAGGTAATATTCAGTTTGATTAAATATATAAGACGATATATCTTTACAATGAATACTAAATATATATATATACAAATTATAATATATATAGATGAGTTTATATCAAGTAATAAAAAATCAAATATAGAAATTAAATAACACATCCCTTTCTCACTCTTTTTAGTTGGTATTTTATATTACTAATTAATCTCAAATTTAAGAAATATAATAAATTAATATTACTCATATTATTTATTTATTTCTTCATTCATTTTATTTATTCTTTTATTATGTTTGTTATTAATAATTTTTCTTAATCTGACCTAATGTATATTAATATATTTAAGTTGATTAATCTTCATATGGAATTGTGGCAAATTATTATATACTAAAAATAGTAATAATTGCAAATACATTAAAACTTACTATTACCTTAATTAACGCACTCCAGATATAATATATAAATTTTATTATTTTATATGTTAAATACTCAATAATATTAAAGTACTCACATTATGTATATTATACTTTTACTAGAGCCGCTTGTCACTATATCCTAACGTCATAATCCTAACCTAACTCATTATACAGCAACCTAACCTAACTAAACCTAATTATAACCATATACCTAACATTATATAGTGAGTTCAATTAACTTATTAATTATATACATATTAAACTTTAAGATAGACCTTAAATCAACTAATCGATGTGAGTATAAACTAACTTATCTAACACCAACCATAATAATCGTGTGATTATCCTATATAACCTGGTACAAAAAATAGCATATAACCTATTACCTTAATAATATTATGCAATAAGGTAACTTATCTATAATCACTATATATATTACCTTATTAACCTTTAGTTAGTCTGATAACTATATATATATATTGTTATATATATATATATATATAATATATATATATATGAATTTTTATTACTCGTATTATTCACCTAGACCGGACATTAATATAACATATAACGAAATTTCCGATTACCTTATAACTCATTAATCATAATATAACTAATATAATCAGCGAATCAATAATTTTAATTACATTAACTTATATTACCTAATATAGTATATATATATATATATTTAATAACCACCTAATAAATAATAATACTATATATATATTAATTTTATTATACCATAACCTAATTAACCTAAACCGTATAGTGACTATAATAATGTATAATAAGATTTTCGTCGATATATTTTAATACGAAAGTGAGAAGAGCAGGATTAATAAAAAAATAAGTATATAATGATTATAATAATCATGATAAATTATAAATTTGTATCAGGTGATATTTAAATAAATTAATTTTTATATCTATATATAATATATATATTATCTAAACCCAAAATTATTTTCTAGACTATTATTACTATTATAAAAGATATTTAATCCATTTCATTATTTAAGTTTATTATATTAGTTTTATCAATTATAGGACTATTAACATATTATATATACTATAGCCTTTCCCAAAATTTTACCTCTATATTTGGAGAAACTCAGTTTATAATTATCACGCACAAAGTTTCGTAACTTGTACAAGAATTTCTAAGTATTTTTAATACTATTTAATATTATCATATATGCCCTATTATTTACTTGTATATTAATAGAAATTAAATATTATTAGTCATATAATTAATACCCACAGTTACTAATACATAATTTAGAATATATATACATGCATTATATATTAAGTAATTATGAATTGCTATAAATATTCATTCAATTATAATAGTATTAATACTATTAATATATAGTATATAATAAATGACCTTGAGTTTTTTTCAGAGCCACAATAATTAAATTTTTCTATTTATATAATATATATCGAGAAACCTAGTGATATTTCTAATGTATTCATTCTATACGATTTAATAACTTTTATAATTATTTTCTTGTTTGTATATAATTATTATTGTCTTTTATGAAATACTGCTGTTTTATTTATAAATATGATATCTTTTATTGAATTAATATTATTTTATATATATTTTTATACTCGTTTATTAATATATATTTTTATTTAGTTTATAAATAAAATATTATTTTATAATTATTATGTAATAGTTATATATTAATATTAATATCAATTAATAAACACAGATAAGTATGGAGTGCACACTCACATAATTATTTTTATTTATACTATAAACTTTCACAAATTAAGATATCCGTTCCAATATGTGCCTTGGGCGAGACGGGATTATGTTCTATTTTTATATTGGGATTAAAATGTTCATTTATTATTAGAGAACGGCTATTCTTATAGCCCTTTTTTCGTTTCAAATTTTGCATAATCTTTTATATTTTTTATTAATATTTTCATTTATTTGAACCAATTTACGCAAAAACAAAATACAGAAACTATTATCGTAACTTTAAATGAAATTGGGCCAAAACAATAAGGATCGTTGTTTCTATATATTGTTCAACTGGTGCCGAGCACGATTAGCACTGAGTGTCAGTGACGCCTCGCCTCTTGAGTATATAATACTCTTTATATAATATATATAATAGTATAATATATATTATATATAGTATATGTATAGTATCTAGGATTACGTATTAGTTATACCTTTAATTTTTATTGTAAATTGCGCTTAATACTTACCATATATACCATATATATATATCAATTATATATATATTGAGTAAATGTACAATATATACTCATAATATATATTAAATATATAATTAGTGAAGGGACGATCTCAAGAATTTTTAGCGATGACGAGGCGATGGTTGATGAACGATAACCGAACGATGAACGATGGCGATGGTTATTGCACGATAACTGAACGGAGGTTGACGTATGTGACGGGATGACTGATTTATATTTATCCAACTTTGGACGATGACACTGTCGATTAAGGAAAAAGTAATTATTTTACAATTTCTATTATTTTTATAATTTAACATTTTAATTAAATACAGCAAGAATTAAATTGATTTTACTTCATTCCTATATTTCTAAGAGCTGAGATACAGATTCACGACCACATTATTAATACATAGAAAATTTTCCTGTTCTATATTTCTGTGTAATTATATAATAATGAGTAATTATAGTTTCTTCTCACTTCTGTAACATCCTCATTCTTCATTTCATCTTTTCATTCTTCATCTTTTTTTTAACTATTCTTCTCCTTCTTCACAACGATTTCGTTGCCATTTCTTCTCCATCTTCCTCTTCCTTCTTCTCTTCCTAATATTCTTCATTATATTCCATCATTATATATATATATAATATACTTTACTTATATATTCATTTATTATTATTAGATAATTTTAAATAACGTAATTAAAATTAATTCAAATAATCTAATCATTCTATCAGCTTGGAAATCTTAGCTAATCAACTTTTAAGTCTCGGTCAATAAGTTAGCTCATCTAATCTGTTGTGTTAATTTCTTTTAATTTATTTTTTAAAAAACAATTTTTCTTAAATAATAAAAATATAAATTATATATATAGTCATATATATATATATATAGCCGTATGGTAGGTGGCTATCGGCTCGGTCCCACAGGACACACTTTATAAAATGATATTTGTCATTCTTACTATATATATATATATTGGATTTTTCTGATATGTGGGACTTTAGTCTATGAAGGCGATATATATACCTTCTTATTACGTTACTTTAGTTAAAATTTATGAATGTTCTACTACCCCATATATATTGAGGACTTATATAGTAAAATATACTATCTACATTATAAAATCATACTATAATCTAGTAGATTTAATTATATATATTTTACTATGCTTTACTACCCTGTGTTAATTTTGAAAAGTTTTATAGTATTAATATATATATTTATTAATATATATTGGTAACAAGTATATATAGTGAGCTGTTGAAAGAACGTGAAGATGATTTGCTCCCGTATAAGTAACTTGGCGTTTCCTTATAAATACTTATTTCGTTCCAGTTTCTTCATAACGAAATGTAACGGAAGTTACAGTTACTCGTTACTACATTGCTTTTATAATTAAGGTCAGAGTACGCTTTTTTATGGTTACTTATTATTATTATTATTATTATTATTATTATTATTATTATTATTATTATTATTATTATTATTATTATTATTATTATTATTATTCGAAAATAGATTATGTCAGATAGTGTCAAACAAGTGACACATAATCAGTGAATTGAACTTCTACCTTTGAACAAAAAAAAAAAAGAAGCTGAAAAAGCCCAGACAAAAATATCTTTTGCTGACTGTTTAAAACTATACAATGGGCAGAAATTTGCTTACGAAAGTATAATATGTTCTGACGTTGTGTGTGCTTTAAATAGTAAGAAGAATAAAAGCTCTGTTATTTATTGTTTAGCAAATTTGATTTACAAATACTGTGTAGAAGAAATCTCAGATATATTATAAAACCAATATATATTTATAAAACTAGTCTCCTCTATCCTTCAAAAGATTACTGCAAAATTGATTACATGACTAAAAAAAAAGAAAATATTTGACGGAAATGGAGTTAGCGGTTGCCGTAGTTTAGTGCTCGCTATTGGTGGCTACTTGTTTCATATTCAGGGTGTGTATACCATAGAATATTTTTATTCTTGATATATAAATAATAATATATATATATATATCATATAGTAAATATATTAATATATTATAGTATATATATATCTATATATATATAATTATATATATATATATATATATATATATATATATATATATATATATATATATATATACTGTACAGGGTATCCGAGACGAAATGCCCTAATTTGAAAGTTATACTGAACATAACAAACAACCAAGATAATTTTGTTAGGTGTTACATGGTAGATTAGCTGTTGAAATTTAACTCATGCAATGTAATAGCATGATTTTATTTTTATTTCATGTGTTGAAAATCATTTTTATAAATCAAACAAATTGAAAGATGACAACGAATGCAGAAAAAGCACAAACCGTCTGATGGTATGCAGAATTGGGATCCATTATTTCAGTCAACTTTCCATGCAGAGTATCACAGAGACCTTTCCGATGCCAAGAGAATCAAGGTGTGGAAAGCAGCGTTTCTAGAAACAGGATCTGTTGTTAATAGGCATGGTGGACGCCCATCACGAACATCAGAAGAGAATGCTCAGCGCATTACAGATACATTTGCAAGAAATCCTAGGAAATCCGTTGGTGCGTCACGTGAGCTTGGTCTCCCAAAATCAACTGTCCACGATTTGCTACACAAGCGCTTAAAGCTTTATACATACAAAATGAAATTGTTACATGAAGTCAAACCAAACGATACGATAAACCCAAACGTGCATAGTTTGCTGAAGACATTTTTCAGCGCATCGAGATAGACAACAACTTTTTGGCCATGATTATGTTTCCGATGAGTCAACATTTCACCTCATTGGTAAGGTCAACAGACACAACGTCAGTATTTGGGGTAGTGAACATCCTCGAGAGACCAAAGAGTATCAACGAGACGGCCCCAAGGTCAACGTTTGGTGTGGCTTAATGAAGGATGAAGTTATTGGACCATTTTTCTTTGCAGAGGCAACTATCAATGGTCACACATATCTTGATATGTTAGTTAAGTGTTTCCTCAGATAAGACATCGACGCCCACACGTGTTCTCCAGCAGGATGGAGCACCTCCACACTGGCATGTGGACGTTCGGAACACATTGACGAACGAATTCACACAAAGATGAATTGGGAGAGGTGGTCCAATTCTCTGGCCACCCCGGCCTCCCGACATTACTCTCCTGGATTTCTTCCTGTGGGGGTATGTTAAGGACATGGTGTACTCTATCAAAATCACAACCCTAGAAGAGCTTCGTGGGAGGATTAGAGCTGCTATTGAGACAGTTACGCCACAGATGCTACAGGCTACCTGGAGAGAAATCGAGTAAAGATTAGAGATCCTCCGTGTCACTCGTGGGGCACATGTAGAAATGGTGTGATTGAACAAATAAAACTTCAAAACTATGTGTATCCATTGTTGTATCAATCTTCCTGATGCATCGAATATATGTCGTATTTCAGACAGTTCAAATTAGGGCGTTTCGTCTCGGACACCCTGGATTATAATAATAATAATAATAATAATAATAATAATAATAATAATAATAATAATAATAATAATAATAATAATAATAATAATAATAATAATAATAATAATAATAATAATAATAATAATAAAGGGGAAAAAATGACAATGAAAACGTTTCACGATACTTTATTTTAAAAACTATTTCAAAACAGTAAAGAAAATTTTTCTTTTCATTCCTTTGTTAACTGAAGCAGAGGTTCAGAGTACTAATTACCAAGATATTGTTTTTTATGACCTGAAAAACTGGTCTGGGGTGGAGTTTTGTTCGTTCATGTTTTTTTTTTTTAATAGTATCATTATTAGACTATTTCTTGATAAGCTATTCTTTCATTTTTTTTTAATTTTATCTTATTATTATTAGACTATTTCTTGTTGAGTTATTTTTTACTTTCCTTGAAATTGGCTGAGAATACAAGAACAACGATAAAAGGTTCGAAAAAGGGATTTCAATTGAATTACGTATGTAGCTTACACCAGAATTGGTTTCCCTTTTCCTTTAAACCTGCTATAATATTCTTTATCTTTTTAAGTTACATTAATTTTTATTTTATATTAAAAACAATAAATTTATGCAGATATACATCTTTGTTAAAATTTTATTTAAACATATTTATAGTTTATTAATAAAGATATATTCTTTACAATATTTTACGTCGATTTCTAGATAAAAGCCTTCTGTTAAAAGACTTGTATTGATTTTATCATTTATTAATAGAATTCTCGTAACTTCATTAATAATGAAAATCTCTGTAACATTGAATGCATTTCCTTAAACAGCAAAATGACGTAAAATATATATATATATATATATAATATAGAATATATATATATATTATATATATATATATATATATATATATATATATATATATATTATATATATATATATATTATATTATATTAGTGATGACACCGGAGAGTATTTTGGCCGGAGGCCGGAGAGCCGGATGCCGGAGAATGAAAATTTTTAATCTCCGAACCGGAGCGGAGTCTCCGCCGGAAGAATGAAATTTCCATTTTATACCTACCTCTTATATATATATATATATATAATATATGATTATATATATATATATATATATATATTCATATATATTAGTTATTAAATGCTCTTTATACATATTTAACATGCATTATCTATTTTATTATAAAATCCTAGTTCTCTCAAATCATTTATATATATATAGATACAGTTGCTATAGACGATAGAGTTCTTTAAATTTATTTCGTTTGTGGGATATTTCATATATAATATATATTATACTATATTATACAATTATATATATATAGCATATATTTTTTTACATTTATCTAAAAATATTAAAAATCTGTTATTAATTTCCATTCTGGATAATGTTGTCTTCTCTAGTGTGGAATTACTTTAAGATTAAAGTAAGCGATAATATAAAGGCTGAGTGGCCTTTTGTGCGCTACTAGAATACATTACTATAAGCAGGAAATCAAAGAAAGATTCAAATTTTATAGTATACAACCTTTATCTGGATCATCTTGAAAAAGCAAACGATAAAACCACATATTTGAAGATCAAAGTTTTCTTTGAAGGTGCAAGAGCAAGTGATTAAGAAAAATAGAAAATCATGAATGAAAAATAGAAAAGGAAATGATAGGAGTGAACCCATAAAATCAACTTCTACACACTCTACATAAAAGAAAGATTTGATCTAGCCTATCCTTCCTACACCTGACAAAACAAGATTTGGGGACATTAATGATAGATAAAAGGCAGCAAAATTTCATTTCAAAATTGGGAAATGATTGCTGTGGACATCTGCCATTGTCTTTTGTAGAAGACATTGATTTACTAGAGATTAATAAACACTCTACGTTATGTCCAACAATATATATATTCCATCAAGGCGTACTGTTTCAGAAGAGGATTACCCAACAACACATAAAAGGGTAAAGTACAAAATAACACTTCAGCTGCAAAAAAACTCAAGGAAAAAAAAAAAAAAAAAAAAAAAAAAAAAAACAAAAAAAAAAGAAAACAATATCGATTACATTCAAGATATTTGGACTTCTCATCGAATGACACAAATGAAAGCTTTTATAAGGTATGGCGTCAGGAGCATTGGTGGTATATAAAGATTTTCAAAGGAAGAGTGAAACATTACAAATCGGTAGTTTTAGTGCTTCTCATATCTGGCAGAAAATATATGTCTATAAAGTGAGGAAATACTTAAGAGCTGGGATTTTAAAAAAACGAAGAATATCCATGTTTGTCCTAACAGATATGCGTTCACAAAACATTACAAAGGTATGAGACGACAGGTGTTATACAATGAGATGTTTATTCATTCCTTGGCAGCTAGTAAGTAATACTGAATGCTATAATTTTCTCAAAATCAATTAAAGATTTAATTACTTTAATGTATGGAAAATTGTAGGTCATTTTAGAAGATCACCAATTGCTACAACTAAGTTAACTGACATTCAAAAATCTCCAAAATTTCTCCCATACACAAGCTTAATCCAAGATGGGAAAACAAGATTGAATATTCATTCATATTATAATGCTGCAAAGGATTCATAAGAGCAAAAAATGCAATTACTATATTTCTTCAATTCGAACACAATCTAGAAATCTTAAATGCAAATCACCAGAAAGCTAATGAGGAATATAATTTAGATTGCTACAACCATTTGACGAATTAACTAAAAGAGCGAGTGAGGATGATGATGTAGATTATCTTTTGTAATACCTGCAGTTATTGCATTGCAAAAATATTTAGCAAACTTCGGAGATAGCGGTGAGAGAGAAGAGTGAGAGAGAGAGAGCTTTTAAATTTTAGGGTAAATATTATTGCAGTTCTAAATCCACAATACAAATTAGCTTCATTTGATATTATTGATCAGAAAAAATAAAATTTATGCTCAAAGTAAAAAGTAAAACGTTTTATAAAAGTTAAAGAGATATTACATTAAGTTCAGATTCTGATAAAAAAAAATAATCAAAATGATCAGTCTCATACAGATACACATGAGAATCTGAAAATGGAACGGCAGATATTGAGAAGGAAACATTCAATTTTCTGGAAGTGTTTTGATGAAATTACAAAAAATCGTCAGAAGAAAATGAAGAATATTTAGATATTATATCAAACCATAGTGGAACTGATCAAAGGAGAAAAAGTTTTAATGCAAACGCAGAAAGCAGCAGTGAGAGAAAACAGACCTGAATTAGAAAATACTTTTCGAACTACTGTGGATAATAATTTTGCAGCACCACTTATGGAGACGAAAATCGGATGTTGATTCACTGTTAATGGTGGAAAGAAAGAAAAGCTCTTTATCCTGATTGGATCTTACCTGAATTAGCTAGAAATATCTATCTGCTCCACTTCAAGTGTATTTAGCGAGAGAATGGTTAGCCAAGCAGTAAATATTTATTTATGCAAGTCAAGGAGGAATTGTTCTTTCTCCAACACTAGCTGATCTGCTCCTGTTTCTTCATCATATTTAAGAGCATTGTGATTTTAAATATTAGAGAATGGTTACCGCTAAATAGCAATGCATAGCTATTTAAACTTTCCTTTCACTAACTTTGTGTTTAACAAGTATAATTTAATTCTCAAAAAATTCTAATGTGATACTCTATACAGTATCGATAACAGCTGGTACATGCACTTTATAAATATATATATATATAGATATATTATATATAATAATATATTACTATATATATATATATGATATATAATATATATATAATATATAATATATGTTAAAGAAAGAACATAATAAGGAGAAGGTAAAGAATTAACTGCCTTCTCTAGGATGAATCGCACCGATGTTGCGGCGTGCAGGAGCAATATGGCCCGTGCTATCAACTGAGGGCTAGTCCTCCAAGCAAAAACTTGGATCAAGAACAGTATAAAGCAACCGAGTTCCCCGTCAAGGCGACATCACCAGAGTTTCCAGCCTGTACTATCTCTCGTTTTTATTATATTTTTAGATGTTAAACATTGCATAATACCTGGTAATTTCGCCTTGACGGGAACTCGGTTTGCTTTATAACTGTTCTTGAATCCAAGTTTTTTAGCTTGGAGGATAGCTCAGTTGTATAGCACGGGCATATTGTCCTCACGGCGCAACATGCGGATGTGGTTCATCCAAGAAAGCAGTTAAATTCTTTAACCTTCTCATATATACGTCTTTCTTTAAATAAGGGGTATTGCAGGCATTATTATGCAATATTTAACATCTATATATATATATATATATATAATATATACTCATATATATATATATATTAATATATAAGTATATATATAATATATATATATATATATATATGTATATATATATATGTATAAATATATATATATAATAATATAAATAATATATATTATATATATATATACTATGTATATATATATATATATATTATATGTATATATATATATATATATATTATATATAATATATATATCGTATGTATTATATATTATATTACTATATATAATATATATATATAGTTATATATAATATATATATATATATATATATATATATATATAATATAATAATATAATATATATATATATATATATATGTATTATATATATATATATATTATAATATATATATATAATATATTATTATATATATATATAATATATAATATATATATATTATATATACATATATATATACTTAGTCTTCAAATGTTAGTTTGTTAAAAACTTTAAAACTCTTTGAATATTTAAAGATTAAGAGTATTATTCATAATTTTTTAGTTTCCTTTGGTCAGATATGGCAGCAGTTTAAAAAGTATCTTTTACCACTTTCATTTACCTATTTCGGTATTGCATTTTTAAAGCTACGATTTATCAAAAGTGTATTTTTGTTAGGGGTAGTCATTTTGGGGATATCAAACCTTTTATAATCGTTTATCAAATAATTAGTCAATTTAGTAAATGGTGTCATATTGGCCTATTTATGATATATATATATTAATTATAGTATATAATATTTAGTTATTAGTTTGACTTAATTATCATTACTACAACAAAAAATATTAAAATATTTTTTTACACTTTTTTGTATGAATCAGTTTCTTCTAAATAAATTTAATTCATTAAATGTCTTATTATTCACTTTCAATGAATTATAACTATTTTTATTTTCAACACTACCTTTCAAAATATAGATCTCCGCCGGAGAAAGCCGGAGACTAGTGGTCTCCGGCCGGAGCCGGAGATCTTTAAAAAGGCCGGAACTCCGGCCAAGCCGGAGCCGTTTTTAGATATTGGGCATCCCTAATATATATATATATATATTATATATATATATATATATATATTATATATATATATATATATATAATAATATATAAATATAATATATATATATATAATATATATATATACTATATACTATATACTATATATATATTATATATTATTATATATATATATATATATATATATATATATAATATAATGTATATATATATATATTATACCACCTGTTGTGTCGTGTGTGTGTTACTGCATCGCACGAATTGAATATCCGACTGAGTGGAGTCATATCCTAATTTTCAATTATTTAAGGTTTCAAATAGCAATATCTACTGACTTAAGTTAAGAATTCCCAGTCCTCTAACTTTATTTTAACCCAATTAGCTCAGAGCGTTCTCACAACACACACACAACACACACACACACACACACACACAACACACACACACACACAACACACACTACACAACACAACAGCACACACACACACACACACACACACACACACAGCATATATTATATATATATATATATATATATATAATATATAATATATATATACTATATATATATATATATATATATATATATATATATATACTACTCTTTCTAACGTTAAAATTAACATAACGCACCAATGGCTCATATGACGTTAACAGGTACAGAAAGAACGCAAAAAGCGTGTAAAATGAAACGAGGTGTAAATTGTTATGGACACATTATATAGTTTTAAGATTTTTGAGGGGCTATAGGAATCCCCTGGGGGCCTGCGAATGGGTCCTGTACATGACGGATGAGTTTCCTCCAACGTGGGCAGTTATCATGGTGAAGGGTTCATGCGTAGATGGTGTTACTCAATAACGTGTATGGCCACCTCTGGCACGGATGACGGATTGGTACCATCGTGGAATGCTCTCAATGAGGTACCGAATGTCCTCCATGGAAATCTGATCCCATACGCGACGCAGCGCCTGCCGCATAGCCTGGAGGGTTTCTGAAGGTGGTTGCAGCTGTCATAATCGCAGTTTCAACATATCACATACATGTTCCATTGGGTTTAGGTCGGAACTGTTTGCTGGCTAATCCAATGTCTTGATTTGGACCATCGTTAGGTATTCGGTGACACATCTGGACTTGTGTGGTCTTGCGTTGTTATGCATTAGGACGAATCCGTCACCGATGTAGGGAGCATATAGCACGACATACGGGTCAAGGATGTCTGCGATGTACCGTGAGACGGTTAGGAAACCGCCATCTAGGACGTGCAATTCTGTACAACCCGTTAAAGATATGCCTCCCCAGACCATGAGATATCCACCTCCCAATTGCAACATCTCCCGCATATTACATTGCTCGTACCTCTTATTAGGTCATCGATAGACTCTGGATCGTCGATCGGAGGTGTAGAGAGTGACTCTAGACTCATCCGCAAACAGCACATTCGCCCAATCGCCGACGGTCCAATGGAGGTGTTCCCAGCAATTATGTTCCCCGAAACGTCGACGTGTTGTATTATCACTCGCATGGGTCTCATGTACCTCCTCCAGCTGTATTTGAAGGTACCATGCTGTTGTACGGCGATCTCCTACGACCCGCATATGCATAAAACGGTCTTCAACGATAGTCGTGGCGCGTGTCCTGCCCTGGTCCCGCCGCCCTGCCTGCTTCTGGCACGGAGGGTGGTAATCTTCACGCCCCCATCATGTGTTAGTCGACGTACAATCCATTCCATGGTTGTAGAAGTTAAATTGACTCCTAAATGAATCACGTCCTCAACATTCCCCCGACATAACCTTCCCTCAATCGCTAAATCTCGAGTTACGTGGTTTGTCATTTACCTTAATTATAGCCATGGCGGACCCTATACACCCCCAACACTATTACAGCGCTGTATACTGTATCCCTGATGGCTATTTATTTGTATAGTAAAGTTGCATAGCGTTCTGGACCTTTCTGTAACTTTTAACGTCATATGAGCCAGTGGTGCATTAATTTTGACGAGTAGTATATATATATATATATATATATATATATATATATATATATATATTATATATATATATATTATATATATAAATATATATATATATATTATATATATTATATATATATTATAAGTATCATATATATATAATGATAGTAAATATATTAGGGTAACCACCCTATTTTTCAACTATTGATTTATTTTTTCTGGAACGAGCTAATTTTGTTCCATCCAAATAAGTAACTTGGTTTCAGTTTAGGTCCCTAATAATAAATTCCCGGGCGACTTGCCCCTAACAGGTTTCAAGAGTCGATGTAATTCCTAAAGATTTCAAGAGTCGACGTACTAATTCCCTAAAGGTTTCAAGAGTCAATATAATTCCCTAAAGGTTTCAAGAGTCGATGTAATTCCCAAAAAGGGTTCAAGAGTCGATGTACTAATTCCATAAAGGTTTCAAGAGTCGATGTAATTCCCTAAAGGTTTCAAGAGTTGATGTACTAATTCCCTAAAGGTTTCAAGAGTCGATGTAAATCCCTAAAGGTTTCAAGAGTCGATGTAATTCCCAAAAAGGGTTCAAGAGTCGATGTACTAATTCCATAAAGGTTTCAAGAGTCGATGTAATTCCCTAAAGGTTTCAAGAGTCGATGTAATTTCCTAAAGGTTTCAAGAGTCGATGTAATTCCCAAAAAGGGTTCAAGAGTCGATGTACTAATTCCATAAAGGTTTCAAGAGTCGATGTAATTCCCTAAAGGTTTCAAGAGTCGATGTAATTTCCTAAAGGTTTCAAGAGTTGGTGTAATTCCCTAAAGGTTTCAAGAGTCGATGTAATTCCCTAAAGGTTTCAAGAGTCGATGTAATTCCCAAAAAGGGTTCAAGAGTCGATGTACTAATTCCATAAAGGTTACAAGAGTCGATGTAATTCCCTAAAGGTTTCAAGAGTCGATGTAATTCCCTAAAGGTTTCAAGAGTTGATGTACTAATTCCCTAAAGGTTTCAAGAGTCGATGTAATTCCTTAAAGGTTTCAAGAGTCGATGTAATTCCCAAAAAGGATTCAAGAGTCGATGCACTAATTCCATAAAGGTTTCAAGAGTCGATGTAATTCCCTAAAGGTTTCAAGAGTCGATGTAATTCCCTAAAGGTTTCAAGAGTTGATGTAATTCCCTAAAGGTTTCAAGAGTCGATGTAATTCAACTGAAATTGGTCATAAAATTATTATTAATATATTCTTTTGAATATATTAATAATAATGTAGAAATTCAACAATAAAAATGAAAATGTTCAAAGTGTAATTTATAGATTAAATTTACAATTTTTTTATTTTAAAATATTATATTGTTGCTTGAGTGTTTCTAAAGTATCATCTGGAAAAATTCGACGGTATTCCTCAATAACATGAAACAAAGGAAACCTAATTTGATAAAGTAGAATTTGTGAAAGCATTTTCAAGATTTTGACAATGTTTCTTGAGTATTTACTTATAAATGATATGATTCTTGTTCATCTTTTGTTATTACGCTATTAAAATACGTAACAAGTTTAATTCCCCTCTCTGTTGCATCATTAATTACTTTCAAATTACGTATTATTTCTCTGCCTTTCAAAAATGATTCATTGTTTTCCCATTCCGACGGATATAATTTTAAGAAATCTTTTTTTTATTTTGAATCTCTTGAACATATTTACAGAATTTTCGGTTATCAACTGCATAAGGATATAATCACCTGAAGGTTCCAAAAACTTCTCAAGATCTGATGCCCGTAGAATCAATTTTTGGGGAATATCATCAACATTATTACTATCAAAGTTTGGACTATATTGTACAAGTTTTTTGGCAACTTTAAATTTTGTTTCATTACTCAATTCATTATCAAATAAAGAAAATAAAACACATTCCTCATTCAAGTAGTAAAGGTGATTCAAAAATTCTTCACTGTTGTGCTAGATATTTTATATTACTCAAAGAATAATTGCAAAAAAGGTTAAATCTTTTGAAAGTGCTAGAGTTTTAAACAGCTGCAGGAACACTTCACTTTAAAAGCCAATTGATCTCAAGTGTTCTACTGCCAAGCTTCGTGTGTGATTCAACGTACGGGTGATTTTAGAAATATGTAAATTGGAAGCGCATAATCCTGTTCACTATCCCCATCTGCATTAAGTCAGATCCAGGTTTTGACTGAACACCGAAAAATTAATTTCCAAAAAATAGCAAATTAGTTCCAAAAAAATCCTCAAATCTTAAGTACGGCCACTTTCAAATAACAATAAGTATACCAATAACAAAATCTATTAACATTTGAAAATTTTCGTCATTCAGAGACCTAATTCATTGTAAATTCCTATAATTTGGGGCCAATTCCTTTTCTTAAATATTCGAAACATGGAATTTCTGGGGACAGTTGAAGAAGGATATTTCATGGTAACTGTAGATAAAATATTTCAGCTGTTATTTGAAGGTACACTGCTGCCTGATACCGGCGATCTCCTACGACCGAATATGCATAAAACGGTCTTAACGATAGTCCCGTGGGGCGGTGTCTGCCCTGATCCAGCGCCCTGCCTCGCTCCTGGCCACGAGGTGGTTTAACTCTGCCACGCCCCATCATGTGTTAGTCGACGTCAATCCTTTCCATGTTGTAGAAGTAAATTGACTCCTGACTGAATCAACTCACACATATCATCCCCCGACACAAAACCTTCCTCAACGCTAAAATCTGGAGTTACGTGGTTGTCCATTTACTTAATTATAGCCAAGGCGGACACTATAAACCCCAACACTATACAAGTCCTGCTTTATACTGTATCCTGATGTGCTATGTTATGATATAGAAAGTTGCATAGCGTTCTGAACTTTACTTAACTGTTAGTCATATGGAGCCGTGGTGCATATTAATTTTGACAAGTATATAGTATATATATATATATATTAATATACTATATATATAATATTATTATATTTTTATATATAATATTATAATATATATATATATATTATACTATATATATATTAATTATATAATATATAATATATATATATGATATATATTTATATATCATATATAGATATATATTAATATATATATTAATATATTATATATATAATATATATTATATATATAATATACTACTATCATATAATAATAATAAATAAACTATATAATAGCTATGTAACTAATATATACACCATATATAAATATATATATATATATATACTAACTAACTAATAATATACACTCAGATAAATACTATATACTACTTATAATATTATTATTAGTAACACAACCACCACCAACTCAGGTACCACCTATTTTTCACTATTTGATTTTTTTGGCGAACCGACCTGACAGCTTAATTTTGTTCCATTCCAAATAAAGTAACTTATCAGTTTATAGTCCTATAATTATCATTAACCCGTTGGCGACTATGCCCCTAAAGGTTTTCAAGAGTCGATGTAAATATTCCTTAAAGGTTCAAGTAGATACGACTTACTTTTATAAAGTGTTCGATCATGAATATTCCCTAAGGTTTCAAGAGTCGGAAATTCTCCTAAAGGTATGTTTCAAGAGTATGTTTACTAATCTAAAGGTTCATTTTATAATGTTGCTTAAAGCCAAGAGTCGATTGTGTTACTCTATAAAAAGGGCGTAGAGTCGATGATATAATCCTAAATGTTTCAGAGTCGATGTATTCCTAAAAGGTTTCTAAGAGTCGATTGTAAATCCCAAAAAAGGGTTCAAAAGTCGACTTCACTAATTCCATAAGTTTCCAGATGATCGATGTATTCCCACTAACAGGTTATTAAATGTAGCGAACTGTACCATTCCCCTAAAGATTTCAAGAGTGATGTAATTCCCTAAGGTATTCAAGGAGTCGATGTAATTCCCTTAAAGGTTCAAGAGTCTATTGTAATTTCCCAAAAGTTCAGAGTCGATCATGTATTAGTTCCAATAAAGGTTTCAAAGTCGATTAATTCCCTAAAGGTATTCAAGAGTCGCATGTAATCCAATCACCTAAGAGGATAAATTCAGACAGATTGCAACAAACTGTTAAAACTAAAAATATACCCATAGGTTTCAAGAACAGATCCGAACAATGAAAATTCCTAAAGGGTTCAAAAGCACGTCGACAAAACAAAACATGATAACTTACCTAAAGCTTTTCAAAGAACGGCCAATGACATACACATTCCAACAACACCAAGGGAAATTCCACCGAAGACTCACGCATGTAAAACTAAATTCCCCTTACAAACCGTTTCATACAAAGAGTCGAATGTAAATCTCCCCTAAAAGTTTACAAGAACAAAAGTTAATGTAACTTCCCACAGGTTTTCAAGAACGAACATGGAAATTGAACAGGAAAGAAAAGAGCATACATTAAAATAAATAATTAATCATATTCTTATGAAATCATTAATAAAAACTGAAATAGAAAAAATCTACAACAAATAAAAAAATGAAAAATGTAATAAAACTAGTGCTGTAGCACTAGAAATTAAATTACAAATTATTTTTACAATTTTATATAAAAGATATTATATTGCATTGCATGAATGTTTTCCAAATAATCCCACATTGGAAACTTCTGAGTTCCTCAATAACTGACAAAGGAAACTTAATTTGATAAAAGGAGAATGTGAATCCATTTCAAGATTTGACAATGTTCTTGAGTTATTACCATAAAATATATGTGATTCTTGTTCATCTTTTATTTTTCTACTTAAATTTGTTACAAATATAATTCCTCTTTCTGCTGCATCATTAATTATTTTCAAATTTCGTTTATTCCCTGAATTTAACCAACAACACACAACAACAACCACCCAAACTGAATTCATTGTTTCCTTCCAGACGGAATAATTTTAAGAATCTCCTTTTTTTATTGAATCTCTTTTAACATATTCTAAGAATTTTCGATTTTCAACTGTAAGGATATTCTATTTAAGTTCTTAAAACTTTCAAGATGATACCTGCAGGAAGAATTTTTTTTTTAATATCACAACATATACGAATCAAAATTTGGACAATAATTGAACAAGTTTTTAACCCAAACTCTTAAATTCTTGCACAATGGTGAAGTCGACACCACTTTGATTGGCTTAAACATTCCTATTTCTAAGTAGTAAAGGTGATTCCAAAAATTTTTCATGTAGGCTATGATATTTTTATTTTGGTATCGGGTACTACACATAGCTAATCAGCAAAAAAAATTAAACGCTATAAAAGCCTCTTTGGAGCAGAAGTTTTAAAACAGTAACTAAACAAGTAAACTTCACTTTAAAAGCAATCAATACTCGTGGTTCTACTGCAAGCTCCTGACATATCTATTCGTATCTCATTACGGATATAGTAAAAGCTTTGCGTTTAAATTCCCTTTCACTATCTAACTCGAAGGTAATTGATAGACTCCATGGTCTTTTTGCACAACAACATAACACCACCCCAAATATGCTGAACACGAAATTTTCGATTTCAAAAAATTGCCAAAAGTAGTTTAAAATTCCTGGTGAAGAATCCGGTACACTTTCACATTTGGTTATTCAATCTAGCAAAATCTACTTTGGAAAATTCTTCATGTCAAGACCTTTCACAGTTCTAGAATTTCATCATAGTAATTTCGGAAATGACCGGGCACATTTTTTTTAAATCATTCGAAACGAAGGAAGTATGGGCCAGCTGAAGAAGGAGATATCCATGGTAACTGTTTAGATAAAAAATTTCAGCAATATGATGTTTGCATCCCATAAAAAGTGTCTTTATCTATTCGATTCTATGCATGACTGGTCCATTTTTCGCCGTGGTTTTAGAAGAACTGTATTTAATCGAAACTTCGTATGACTATTTCTTATTTTCTATATAACTCCCAATTTCGAAATGGCATTAGTCAACTACTAGAAGTATTTCAATCCTGCGAACCACAAAATATGTCTGGAACAGTGTTAGTTTTTCCCTCAGTGACAGTGGCTATGACTCGCTAGACATATCAACCTTTTCACCACCAAAAGCCTACCTGAAAAACTAAAATTTCCACAATCTTAAGTCTCATTAACTGCATCTAAGTTATATTCAAATTGTATATTTAATGAATCACACTTTAATTGAATCGAAACTGATGATCTCTATCCTTAACGGTAACCGACAGTCAATTTATATAATGCCGGCGCGTCTTACTATCGTAAGATGGCTTCCACTATGCATATTGAACAAAAAAAGCTACCAACACAACATGAAATCGCACAAAACGTTAAAATGTGCTACCGCCGACGCACATTTACACAGACAAAGTCATTAAAACCGCCAAGCAAGCTTATTTCTCTCAATTTCTAGTGCATTTTCCTCTTTTTTTCTAATGTCCAAAATTTATAAAATATTCGCATTATTTTCTCTATTTATCAATATCTTATTTACTGAAGTTTGAAATTTATTATTCTCTATATATATATATATATAATATATATAATATATACTAGTATAACATAGTACTATATACTATACTGTAAATTGATACTATTACAGTCGGTTATATTATACTATACATCGCTATAATATTAATATTATACTATATATATATATAATTATATATATATATATATATTATATATATATATATATAATGAAATATTTCTTTCATAATGTTTAAAATTGTGAAATTTGGCTATGAAATACCCAATGTGGCAACTGGCAACCTGAACGATAGCAAAAACAAAAAAAAAAAAAAAAAATCTTCCGTTACTTTCTCGTCAGTTCAGTGCTTAAAATAATGACCGAAATATTAGAAAAGACCTCCGAGTTTGTGCCTGCTGTTACGTTTCCGCAAGCTTTCATAGTGGCTATTCGCCGTAAATTAATTTTATGCCCTGTCTGCCATGTTAATCTTCCTGGAAAGCGCAGAGAAGCTCGAGTTACCGAAAGCATGCGTATTGCTAGCGAACATTTTTATTAACTTTGACCTGCTTAGACGACCAAAATTAAATATAAATTTTTAATTTATGCTAATGAAAACGGTTAGCTAAATGTTGAAGACTGACATTTATATTCTCAAATCTCATTTTCTGGACAATGAAATTTTTCTTTTTTCTTTTTTTTTCCGTTGAATCTCGATGCCTTCATGCTAGGCAAGCAATAAGGATTTCGCCCTCAAGTATATATATATATATATATATATATTATATTTATATATATATATATATATATATATTATATATTTATATATATAATATTATATATATATAATATTTATATACTATACTATATATTATATATAATATATATATATATATATATATATATATATATAATAATATAATAGTTAATATAATATATATATATTATATATATATATATATATATATATATTAATATATAGTATATATATATATATATTTATATATATATATATATATATTATATTAAATTATATAATTATAATATATATATATATATATGTTAACCTTTATCTTTCCATGGATCCGAATATTGTGGGGTGGAATACGCAACATGCACCGGCAAAACAATAGTTAATAGAACAACATGACCCAAATTTGAAAAGAAATTCCGCTAAATACCTTTAAGTGAGAGCCCTGTTCCAATCAAAATTCCACCACTGGATACCCACCGTCATCTCAGGGTTCATTTCCCAGGACGGCCAAATAATCATGTACCCACACAAAATCCATGCCTTTCACTCCATTATGAACCTTTGTTCTCTCTTCTGCCAAACTTTCCTTCAGATATTATTTTACTGACTCAATCCGATTTTTTTCTTAGGTCTCTCAGCCGTCGCGATTTCACATCAACCACCACCTCTCTATCACATACGCTTAACCAACCATCTATTTCATCCACCCTTTCCATTTG
>JABUQX010024135.1:0-5000 GCA_015478945.1 Trachelipus rathkii
AAGAGATGAGTTAGAACATTGTTAAGAAATTTGAGACATATATATATAACTAAAGAGAAACACAGAATGTCAGAAGATAGTAGAGCAAAATTTTTGAAGAGAGGTATACATCGAGACTTTTCACTGGAAGAAGATAGAGATAGGAATAGATACTTAGATAGATAGGTTAGAATAGTATGTAGATCTAATTAGCCATATTATTACTACGCATATAAAGAATAGTGAATAATATGAGAGAGACGAGAGAGAGAGAGGAGATATGTTAATTTTATAATTAGAGTTAGAAGGATAAGAGAGAGAGTAGAGAGATGGAATGAGAGAGAGCATATTATTCAATATATGAATTTATCCACATACACTTTATTTTAATTGATTACAGTCTTTCATTATCCTATCTTAATTTAGTTCCCATTGTTATAATACATCGGACATTATGAGTAATTATAAATATTCTATATTTTAGTGTACTTTGTTCTAATTCATTTTTTAACCTAAAGTTATTAGCACGAGACTTCCCCGAGGACTTAAAGAATTATTGGCCACCGTCACCACCACAAACTTATGACTCTAAATTATCGTAGAGTTGCAGCTTCCTTAACTATGCTTAGCCGCGCACCTGGGCGCTGGTGCTCAAGCAGTTAAAGAACTACTTTTATTACCATACTTCTTGCTGACCACCCGTCTACGTCTGGCTGAGGTAAAGCGTGTCCCGCAAATCTGGGATTATCATCTTTCCACCCTTGTTGCTGAGAAAAGTCCCTTTCGCACGTTTCAAGAGAGTAATTCTCTGGTCCAATTTTATTGCTTACTATTACAAGGAATCACACACAATACACAAAGAATTACGTTAAATCCACATTATCAATACCAATTTACCGATAGCATAATACACATATTTTAGCTATAACTACCACATCACATATAAGACACATACACACACATTCCTCACATATATATACTAATTTATATTATTACTTTATAACTCACTTATAATAAAAATTATAATATACTATAAATATAATATAATATATATAATACATACTATATATATAATATATATATCTATATATATATATAATTAATACTCACTATTAAAAATACCACACTATAAATATAAAAGAGTCAGGGTGAAGGTGAGGTTATTCCGGGAGACCTATCACTATCACCCGGAGGGGGGGTGAGTGGAATAAAGTCCTTACTCTAGTATTCTGTTATTTACCCCGGATAAGAGTAACGAGTGAGGTGAGTATCATATATACTTGATGTACTCTCCACTTATATACGGCCATCTATATTATTGTGTATGAGTTAGGTTTTAATATTACTCAACTCTTATGGGTTATATTATACCTTCTAGTTTAATAAAAAAAAAAAATAAAAAAATAAAACACGGATGTTCCTGATTATAAAACCGTTATATTTATTTGAGAACTAAAAATATAATCAGGAGAGTGACCCATATTATATATATATTGGATTCCTTTAACTTATCATAAACCTATTTGAGATATATATAAGGTTATTTAAGGTCTATTATTATTAATTGAGGTGGATACCCATATTTAAAATGATAATAACTAACTCATTAGTACCTTAATATTTACTATTCGATTAAACTGGAAGGTTATAAAATCCTATACGTTTTATTAGTATAATATATTAAATAGTCAATATTACTTAACTGTCAACTTCATCCATAGGACCCTATATATTATACGTATTATATAAAATCATAAATAATAACCTAAAATGGAGTACTCTCATAATAAAATATACACACTTCTAGTATAAAATTATGACTATAATAGATATAGTATTTAGGTTAAAATATAAATATTTTCATATATTTATTGTACTTATGGATTAATAAGAAAATAATTTAATAGAATTTCAGTTAAAATTATTGTACACTTTAATAATAATATATATATAAATAGAGTATAACTACTTATATACTTTTTATTTAATTATTCTCTATTTATTTTATATTGAGATAGTATTACTATATATATATAACTATATATATACTATATATATACTATTCTACTTATATTTATATTTACTAAAAACTATACTTTATAGGAATATATATAATATATTATTATTATATATACATATCGATTATTTAAATTTATTATATATATTTATTTTCTATACCACTACTACACCTCCAATATATAATATATATATACTAAAATTCTATATATTTATTATATATAACCTAAACTACTCATATTATTTCTATTATTACAACCTATAAAAATCATATATTTATATATAATTTTGTAATAATGGAGAGGTATTTATTTATTATTTATATATATAATGAGATATTTATCTAATTATAATTTATAATAATAATAATTTTATTTATTATTTCTAGGTCATAACGTAATATAGAAGGATTATATTATATTCATAATTATAGAGTAATGGTGGTCGCTTCATAATGCTATCATTATAAATATAGTACTTAGTAGGTATTTATAAGGAACTAACTAGATTGTAACTTTAAAATTATTTTACCTACTATATATATACTCTAACTAATATATATATATATTATCATAATTAAAATATTATATAATATATTATATATATTATTATATATATAATATATATAAATAATATAATATATAATATATATAATATATATATTAAAAAATTAATAAAATAAATATATATATATATATATAATAATATATATAATTATATATATATATATATATATATATAACTATATAATAACTAATATATATATTATATATATATATTATATATATATATCTATATTATATATTATATATATATATATTATATATATAATATATATATATATATATATATATATATATATATATATATATATTATATATATATATATATAATATATTTATATATATATATATATATATATATATATATATATATATATATATATTATATATATATATATATATATATAATATAAATATATATATATATATATATATATATTATTTATATATATATAATTTATATATATATATAATATATCATATATATTATATATATATAATATATATATATATATTAATAATTATATATATATATTATATATTATAATATATATTATAATATATATATATATATATACAGTATAATTATATATCTATATATATATTATTATATATATATATATATATATATATATATATATATATAAATATATATATATTATATATATATATATTATATATTATATATTATATATATATATACTTATATATATATCTTATTTATATTATATATATATATATATTACTATATATATATATATATTATATATTACTATTTAATATCTTCCTCTTTCATCATTTTTATACTCACTATTTAACTTTACTATATTTATGTTATGGGTGCTTGTATGTCTTGCTGCGTGTGGTGTAAGCGATAAAATACGCTGAAAAAGATTTATCACCACTTAAGCCGCACTATTTTATATATATTGAATTATTTGTTCTTTAATTATACAGAGGATGAGAGAGAGGGAGCAGAGCAGAGCAGTAGAGTAGAGAGAGAGAGGATGAGAGATGAGAGGAGAGATGAAAGAGAGAGAGAAGAGAGGAATAAGACATTAGCTTAGTGTAGGATGAATGAGAGCAAAGAAAAGATGAAAAAGTGTAAGATGTAGAGGAGAAGAGAGAGAGAGTAGAGAAGAGAGAGATAATAATAAGAGAGAGGGAGAGTATGATGAAGAGTATGGAGAAGAGAGAGATGAGAGTATGAGAGAGAGAGAGAGTAATACAGGACATCGGCTGTGAGGATGATTTGAGAGCGAAAGACAAAGTGAAAAAAGGTGAGAATGTAATCAGATTGAGAGATGGAGAGGAGATGAGAGAAGAGAGAGAGATGAGAGAGAGCGAGATTGTCGAGAGAGATCTGGAAGAGGAGGAGTATGAGACGAGACGAGAAAGAAGAGGATGAGACTAGATATAAGGACATGTGCTGTTGGTAGCTCTAGGATTGTAGTTAGAAAGATGCAAAAATGAAAAAAAAGTGAGATCTACAGAGAGAGAGTAGAGAAGAGAGATGAGAGAAGAGAGAGAGACCTTAGAGATTAGAGAGTAGAGAGAGAGCATAGGAAGAGAGAATATATGAATTACTAAATAAAGTTATATTTGAAACACTACCTTTTCTCGATATACTATCCATTTAACTTTTATTATTTATTCATTTATTATTTATTTATTTATTTTAAATTATTTTATATTTTTATTTTTATATTCTATTCTTTTATTATTTTTTATTATTATTTTCTTATTATTATTTATTATTTTAATGTATAATTGCAGTAAAATATAAATATTTATGACTTAGTTATTTATTAATTATTATTATTGTATTATCATATTAATGTATTATTATTTTCCATTGAATTATTTCCTCTTCAAATTTCTTCTTTGGTTTTAAACTTTTATATATATATTTGTAGCTTTTTTTTCTTCTTTCTTTTTCTTTTCTCTCTACTATTAAACCTCTCATCCACGTTGTCTCTCTTTCTCATTTCATCCTCTCCTGTGTCGCGCTATTCTTCTCCTTATTTCCGCTACTCTAATCTCTCTCTCTCTCTCTCCTTTTCTCTCTCTCTCTCGCTACCTTTTCCCCTTCTCCCTTTCTTTTATCTTCCAAATTCGGAACTCATTGATAAATAATTTTTTTCTTACCTTTTTTTTCCTTTTTATTCCCTTACTTCCTACTCTATTTTTTTTTGTATTCTTCTTCCTGTTCATTTCTTTTTCTCTTATATTCTTTTCTCTTTCATTTTTTTTTACTCCATTCCTTTTTTGATCTTTGCTCTTTTTTTCCTTTTCATATTTTGCTATGTTCATTTTCTTTTTTATTTTTTTGGCTTTTCCGTTTTTCATTTCTGCCTATGTCTAGCTTCTTCGTTTGCTTTTTTCTTATTCGGTTATGCTATAGTGTATTGTGTTCTCAACTTTCTTTTTGGTTTGGTCTTC
>JABUQX010024135.1:25000-29087 GCA_015478945.1 Trachelipus rathkii
AGGACGTATTACGGTATTGAGGTATTGAGCAATGTCATGAGTGACAGTACCACACATTGATATTACGGGACGCAGGGGTGGGTCTTTTTCATCTTTGTGTATTTTGGGTAGTCCATATATATATCCTTCGTTAAATTTAAAGGGTAAACTCTATAAAAAACAGGACAATACGAATAATAACTCTGAAAGCATTAAATTTTATTTTAAAACTTCCAATGCAAAAGACTTTGATAAAGAGGAAAAATGCCTACGCGGCATTATTAACACCCACATTAAATCTACAAGTAACACAAAAATCACAGTTAAACTATACCACAAAACAAGAAAACTTTCTTCCTGCTTCTCTACTAAGGATACCCTTTCAGTTAATCACCATGTCGTGTACCAATTCGCATGTTCCGAGTCTGACTGTACGTCGACGTATATTGGTTACACGACTAATAGATTAACAGATAGGGCATACCAGCACCGCTTTAAACCTAGTAAAATATACGAACATTTATTCACTGAACATAACAAAACAACTATACCTGATATCTCACAGTCATTCAAAATTTTACACTCCTCATGCGAAGCTCAAAAACTGAAAATAGCTGAGGCTTACTACATAAAACATCTAAAACCAGACATTAACATAAAGTTCAACGTATTGTCACTTAAATTAAATATAATATGAAATACTAAAATCTAAAATCTAATTTTTAATTTTAATTTTTTAAATCTTTTATTATATAATTCATTCAAATGTTAGAATCGAAACTCTGAAGATGTCCGACGTTTACGGACGAAACCGGTCAGAAACTAATAAATTTAAATATGCCTCTTACTTTCTTTGCAAACTATTTTCTAGACTAGTATTAAGAAAATTAAATGAAAATCAAAAGAAATTATTCAGAGAATTGGAAGTTAAAAGTAAAACTTATATTAAAACAAAAGCTGAATATAATAAATAATATATAATAATAATAATAATAATAATAATAATAATAATAATAATAATAATAATAATAATAATAATAATAATAATAATAATAATAATAATAATAATAATAATAATAAATAAATAATAAATAATAAATAATTATTAATAATAATTAATAATAATAATAATAATAATAATAATAATAATAAACCATTCCTAAAACTAATTGAATAATTACTTGCAAGGCAACATGATGGAAGCAAAATTTAATAATATACAAAAAATATAAAATAATTTTGCAAAAAATATTTAGTCAAAATATTTAGACTAAATATTTAACCTAAATATTTATGGCAGATAATAAAATATTGAGGCAGTTATAGTCATAATATTATATTTAACATGAGGAAGTTCTATTCGGGCTAAATGCCTCTTTAGAAGTAAGTAGACATATTGAAGCATTATTTTTACAAATAAGGAGCTATTTTCTGCCTCACTGGTTTCTATAGTACTAGTATCTTCAATGTTTCTGTCATAGTTAATTCTGAATTTATGCCATACCAATCTGAAGATGTTTTGCATAAAAGAGACAAGTGCTTATAATTTATTTTCTGTTGATTCGAATAACATAAAATTCAGAGCATTTATAATAATTAAATGAGTTTTTAATCTAAATAAAAAGGTGTATCTCTTCCAACTACGCATGTCCTGAAAATTTCATGTTTCAACGAATGAACAGAAACAAATAATTGCATTTTTCACCTCTGCCAAAAAAAAAAATGAATAAAAAAATGAAATTAATAACATACGAAACAAACTGATAGAAACAGAAAACATTCGAAATAAACGCTTTAGAGCTCTGAAAAGCTGCATTTTGCTTTTTATTTGTTGCAAATCAGATGAAAATGAAGAAATTTATGTCATGTAATTTATTGTTCATTCCCAAATTTCTAAGTACTTTCTCTTCCAAAATCTAAACCTTCGTCAGCAGATTTTGTAATACAGACTCTCTAATAAGGAAAAAACTGAATTGTAGTTTATTAAAAGTTTATTTGTAAATTTAAAAAATTTGTAATAAGGATTTTAATAACTTTAGATAGTATTGTAACGAGTTTATCTGTATATTTATGTACTGTATTTGTATGTTTTATTTTGTATATTGTTTATTTTTCTTATTTGTATATACACAAAATTTCTGATAAGAACCTCGCAATAAAAAAAAAATCTGTAATTTTGTTTATTTTAATTTTTTGAATTTTAGCAAAATTTGTAATATGGGCGTCAAATAAGGCAAGACTTGCGTAATTGAGAATTCATTAAAAGAATTTATAAAACGTGTTTTAACATGAAATGAGTTATATTGTTGGCAATTATTGTTTATTTGTATACTAACAGAATTTGTATTACGGATTTTAATAAACAACAGCTGTTTTATTGTTAATTAAGATTGAATTTTTATATTTACTGTATTTGTAATCAAGATTAGAAAAGACTGGAACTGAACTGAATGTCAATTATGAGTTTATTTATGTATTCCAAAAAAATTGCTATTTTGGCTGTAGTAAGGCGATCAAATTCAATAGTCAAGAACAAAATACTTACTTTGTAAACAAGACCCTTTCAATTTAACACATATAAGACACTTATTACTACTCAATCAGTATAGAAAAGTAAGTATTCAGTTATTGACATTAGATGCCAATATCAAATAATGTTACAAGCGTGACGGCACTAGATGCCAATGAAAAATTATGCAACCGGGGCAGCATTAGGTGTAAATGAAAATAACGTCATAATCATGATGGTACATGACGCCAATGAACAACGATGCCAAAATACCTGTCATTACACCAATATTAAAATGAATACCACAGACATTGGGAAATACGAGGATTCTTGAAATCTTAAGGACTTAATCTTCATGCCTGACCAAAACTAACGTAGAAACTGACCTTCTTAAAAAATAAGAAGAAAATTATCTCCTTCAAGGTCAGGCTACATATTTATACCTCGAAATTTTTATCAAGCTTCGCCCTTCCAAATACGCACACACAAACACACGAACACACACACACACGAACATACACACACACACACACACACACACACACACACACACACACACACACACACACACACACACACACACACACACGTAAAATACTTTCCCTCTTCTTTCTATCTTCCAGGATTATCTTTTATGCATTAGTAATTATTTTTCTCCCATATTTTTAATTAAATTTTTAGTACAAAAAATAAGATAATTTAGAAACTTCAACAAAATTTAAGAGTTTCGCCTTAAGTTAATATAATATTTTCAATTTCCTCTCTCTCTCTCTCTCTCTCTCTCTCTCTCTCTCTCTCTCTCTCTCTCTCTCTCTCTCTCTCTCTCTCTCTCTCTCTCTCTCTCTCTCTCTCTCTCTCTCTCTCTCTCTCTCTTGTCTTCATCATTAACTCCTCTTAAGGGAGCAAATATAAAAATTTCTTCATTTTTCCTATTTTTTAGATTCCTTTTTAAATATCAAGCATTCAAATATTAGTATATTAAATATTTCAAGTTAATAAAAAGTGGTTTAAAGAGCTTATGTATTCAACTACCTTAGCCTTTATATATATATATATATATATATATATATATATATATATATATATTTATATATATATATATATATATATATATTTATTTTTATATATATATAAAAATAACATATATAGAAATATATATATATATATATATATATATATATATATATATATATATATTCTCATATATATATATATATATATATATATATATATATATATATATATATATATATATATATATATATATATATATACCAGCAATAACGCTATATATATAATATATATATATATATATATATATATATATATATATATATATACTATATATATATATATATACTATATATATATATATAGGGTGGGATGGTTTTAAACCATTTGGTTTAAACCATTGGTTTAAACCATGGTTTTAAACCACATAAAAAAACCAATGGTTTAAACCATAAAAAAAACATGCATAAAATATTTAAAAAATATAAATCTTAATGGTTTTTTTTAGCATGTTAATATGGTTTTCTCAATTTTTCAATTGAAGAGTAACTGAAAGGCAATAAAAAAATTTCTGCTGATTTTATATTA
>JABUQX010024136.1:0-12070 GCA_015478945.1 Trachelipus rathkii
ATTCCATTATTTTTTATAACACATTGGAGATCGACACTCTCTCATTTATTAAGTATTTTATATATTATTTATTGTGAGATAGATTACTCTAGTAGTGACGTAGTATTATTTCGTAGTAAAAAAAAATTTTAAAATTTATATAAGTAAGAATAATATAATAATATTAATATAGTTAGTATTAACACGTTATTGTTAGGTAATTAATTTATATATCTTAGGTTAAAAAAAAGCATATATATAATTAATTTTACCTCCTTATTCCAGTAATTATTTAATATAATCGAAATACTATAATTATATTAATATATATTATTATATACTAATAACTTATGAATAGTAATAATAACAAATTATATCTAAATATAAGTTTATTGCTATATATTTTATATTTGTTCGAGGCATATTCATTTTATTGTGCCTGTTTGTGGGTTTTTTCATGCTGTAAACTTATAAGGTTCACAAGAACGGACTCTTCATCCTTTTATTTTATACTAATTATAATGAATTAATTATTATTACCTGTGGTCCCCCGTGCTCTTACCTTTATACAACATCTGGCACAAGGGGATATTATGCAATGTTTTTAATAAGAAAAGGTAAAGTTTTTTTTATAAAATAAAATTATTCTCATAAAATATATAATATAATATTATTATTATTATAGAATGTATAATTGTCATGTAAACTTTAGTATATTAGATTTCACTTTAAAGTATGGTATATATATTATTTATCTATTACTTTTATTATATAAGTTATATAAGTTATTACAAGTAATGATATATATAATATAATTATTATTTAGTTTATATCTATAGCAAATACATATATCACTATACATATCATATATTTATATAACGTATATATATCAGTGGATGGGCGAATCCGGCAACTTTTGGGATTCGAATCCGAATCCAGACCTTCGGATTCACAAATCCGAATCCGTGTGTGTGAAAATTCTCGAATCCGAATCCCAATCCAAATCCTTGCAATGATTTTTTTACAAAATCATTAAAAAACTTACTCGTAAAATTAAAAATATGTAATATATTATTCAATATATTATATAATGGTATTTATCATAAATAATAACATATTAGTATTTTTTCAATATTTTTCATTTTTGTTACTCGCACTAGTGATGATTACTTGTATATTACACTTATTTATTTCCATATTAAGTAAATTCTATTAATGTTTAAAACCTAATATTAATTAAATTATCTATATAATATTAATAAAAATAATTTATACTTGCTTTTGCTGCTATACCATTTTCAGCATATATTATATTAGCTGTGAAAAGTTCGCGTTATATATATTTTTAAAACAAATTGGATTTGGTACACATTTATTTCTTGTTCTAACTTTTTAAGTTCAATCGATGAAACATTTTTATCTATTATATTATTTATTTAATCTTCCTTATTTAAAAAATTAAAATTAATTTTTTTTTAACATATTCTCTATAAATTTTTAAAAAAGCGCTTGAATGTTTTTCCTTCAATTGTTCAGGATCTAACCAGCAACTTTATCTCACGTTGGTTCATTTACCTTAAAGTTCTCAATAAGAGAGGAGGCTTTTATTAGTGTCAATCTATAATGGGCTCTAAAGGATTGGTGATCGACAAATAGGGAGATCGAGTCTTTCCAATTTAGATTATATTCCATTTATAACCATGTTTCGTTTGTTGTTTTTTCATATATTAGAGAGCTTTTTTTTGTGCAGGGATTTCTTTGAGGACATCTCTAAAGCTTGTGTAAAAGGAAACAAGAATTAGATCTCCGGATTCGAGAAATCGAGCTACTGAATCCGGAATAAAGAGTATATGGATCATAAAATTGATTCCGCCCATCCGAATCCAGCATCCGTTCGCCGATTTTCGAATCCGAATCCGTGTGTGTGTGCCGTAGAATTAGTCTCAACCGGATCGACCATGTTAAAGACTCGAATCCGGATTAGGAGATTCGTATACAGACTACTACAGTATCATATATATATATATCATATTATAATAATATATATATATATAGACGGGTATTCTAGACTTCTACTACCTAATAAATATAATAGTGATAATGATAATGATATTACGCCATATGAGATTAATAATTATTTTATATAGTTCTTGAATAAAAACGAAAAAAGTAATAACGTTAATATAATAATATATTAGTTAATATATAGGAGTAGACTACTATTACATATATAAAAATATTATTTTATTGTAATAAATAAAAAAGTTTTTAAAACTTTTTAATATATATATAATTAACAAATAATTTTAATAATGAAGTTTTATGTATATACTTATGTATATCAAGTTTTTTTTTATTATAAATTTCAGCCATTTAAAAAATATGACTTAACTTTTACACTCATGATTGAATCACCAAATACACGTAAAGATTATTTATATTGAAATAATTTTATTACCTTTACATATGGAGCAATATGATACACGTTATTTTTATGCTAATATCAAATAATTATAGAAATTAATTTATCTTTTTTTGGCTTAGTTAAAATATATTTATTATTTAGATAGAGAATTATTCCGATATCCTTACTCCTTTAATTTATAGCGTGTCGTATGTTTAGAATACAATAAATTGAGCTCTTAGTTATTACTTTATTATATATATATTATATAAGTCTATAAAATTTTATAAGTATTAAATATTTTTTATAGGTCTTGGCTCTTCGAAATGAGGGACACACTCCTCTTTGGAAACAATTAAAAGTATTTTTTACACGGAAGAAGAGTCACCTGAGTCATACACGCCGTAGCTTAGAGGAATACGAAGACCTATCAATGCTCATTTGTGAGACGAGTTGCGAGAATTTTGTCATTCCCCAGACTGTAATGCTTGGAAAACCATGTCCAGATTAAAAACACCTCAAAGGTTGGTTTTCATTTATCATAAATAATTAGCTAATTTTATATTCAGACAGTTGGTTCTTTGCTTGTAATGTTAGTACTTCTGTCGATTATTTTTTTTATTTAGTTATTTTAACAAATCGTTTTTATCATTTAATTTGTTTTATTAACTTATTTTTGTTGGTGTTAGAATCGGTTTTCTTTCTTTTAATTATCTTTACTTACTTAAATGTTACATTGCTCGTCTGTTGTTGGAGCTTGTTATAAATTGGCCTTCATTGGAATTGTGTAATGTAGATTTATTTGTAAAAGTATCTCTTTATTGCTAAAAGGTTTAATGATCCTAAAATTTTAGTCAAATTCTATAAATCATACTTCAGATACGCCGAAAAAATCAATGTAGCCTCAGAAGGAAAATCCGTATTTCGTTATCAAATTTTATCGTACGAAGATTCAACGGTAAGCAAAAGCAACAGTAGTACGCATTTGATTTGATTTTATATTCTCATCATTATATTCAATTTGTTAAAGAAACCACAAATAAGATCCTGTCTTTAATTTGAAAACGTTTTGAGTAGAAATGAATGGCTTCGGCAATTTGCTTTAAAGTTGGGGTTTAAGATAAGGTTTTCATCTATTTTTATTTGGTGGCTAAGAGAGATAAAAAAAAAAGCGCAAAACGTATAAAGTTGTGCAGTGCTATGTCAGACTTTTTGTGAAGAACTGTCCCTGTGCTAGAGTTAATTTTACAAAATGTTTACTATAATATATATATTATATGAGTTATATATATATATACTTATAAAAATAAGGGCTTATATTACAGTAATTATGTAATAATATACTTAATATATACTATAGTATATACTATGGTAACTAGTTATATTATATCGGTAAAATTATATAATACATATATATATAATATATATATATCTATATACATATACACAACAATATATTACTTAAATTATTATGACAATTTAGATGATTTCCCTTTTGTTAAAGAACAATTAGGTATTCTTGAGGCATTTTAGCAGTATTTGATTATTAAAAAAGGAGGAGAATGATTTTAAGCAATTTTGTATTAGCAGTGGTGAAAGACATAGAAAGGATACTATTGAAGTCACAGATGAAAACGTCAGATCTCATTTCCAGAGTATAGTGGAGAATATAAACGTACTAAAAATGCCATACTGCAAAAATACTAAAAACTTCATATAGCATACTTTAATTTTTTATAGAGTTAATCACTGAAAAATCCTCTTACAACATACACAAATAACCAAAACTCAGAATTTTTCCACCACAGTTTTCGATAAACTCGAACTCGAATTCTATTTAATTGTTTCCGTTGCAAATCACTACATTTATATTATGTATTGGAGACAGAAATAAAAAAAAACGACCACCAAAAAAAATTATATATACTATAATAATTACACTTTTTTGTATTTAAGAAATATAAATTCTTATCTTGTCATAAGGGTATATATTTTCTCTTATTAGTCGTAAACTTAGTAATAAGTATTAATATAACTATTTAAATTATATATATTTATTGAGATAAATATTTATAAGTTGACTTATATATATAATATAACTTATTTTATATATAATATTAATTAAAATAAAAATAATTGTAAGTAGGTTTGTGATTATAGCTTTTGATTATCTAATATATATAATTAAATAGGCATATATATAAATAAAAAATTAAATTATTTCATACTAGTATATATATAATAATTATATTAATACCAGAATTAAAAACATTTATAATGTATAGAAACTTCAAAATATCAATCATATACATAACAAATTAGGCATTCCTTTATTATTATTAATAATCACACTTATTATAATTCATTATTAAATATCGAAATTAATATAATTTATATAATATTTTATAACTATTTATATATATATATAGATACTATATATACTATATATATGTTGATTTATTTATATTACTAGTTTATTTATATTATAGTAGCATATATTATATATATATATTATATATATAATATATATATATATATAGTATATATATTACAATTATTTTGTATAAGAATAGGTTTATTACATAATCTATATATATATAATTATTAAATAATATTATATTATTATAGTATATAGTGAATTATAGTATATATATATTTTCGATACTTTTATTTTTGTTGACGTTACTAACTTACTTAATTACTTTCTTACTTCCTCTCCCAGGAAGTTTTCTTCCATCCTGTCAGTCGCGCAAGCATCTTTCTCAGACACCTCTCCTGCACTATTTAACCTTCGCGTCACTTTCATGCCACTGACTCACATCATTAATGGTAGCTGACATTCTTTCCATAAGAGGTCCTTCACACCAGATCTCCCGTCCATACGTTTACTTCGGATTCTCGTCGCCTCTCTGCGCTGTAAAATTGCTCCTTTTTCTATTTCGGCATTCTCCGTCCTGCTCTCCATAACCCATCCTATTCAAAGTATCTCCCAAGTGTCCTCACCACTCTTCAATCTCCCCACAACCATCTCAGTATCATCTTCTTCACCCCTATATCTTCTCTAATTACTTTATTCCTTATTCCTGTCTCTCCTACTCTTTCCAATCATAGCTCTTAATACCCTCATCTCCACCGCTTGCATTCTACTCTCCCATCTTCTCGTTTTTGTCCATGTTTCCTCTCCTTACAGCAGTGTTGGAGTCAGTATACTGTTAAAAATCACTTTTTTAACTCTAATTTTCATGATCCGATGTATTCTTATCTTTACTCATTTCAAGGGGTCACATAGGGCTTGGTATTTGTTATTTGAACGTAACCGCTTTCATAATCTAACGACTGCTAATTAACTTTTCCCATTCTTCGCGTAAGCCTCTTTATCCTGCCCGAGATTCCTTTCCGCCCTTTCTGCTTAAGAGAGATCCTCGCGAGATTAAATTGCATGGTATATACCGGCCTATACAACCTCTTCTTTTTCATTTCACCTATAACCTCTTTATCTCTTCATTTCTCTCCGGCCGATCCGTTTATCGAAAAATTATTTTTGTTTTTCTCCATAAGTGTGCGTGATGCCTTTCAACAACTTCGTCCCTGCTTTCCTCCAAATTCCTCCCGCAAATAACTCCAACCACCTCGGAAGTCGTCTACTCTCTCGCTCCAACATGACAGATCATCTTTCGCATATGCCATTATGTCCCCTTCGAATTCTCCCAGTCTCTCCTCTTTCACAATTATCACACTATATATAATCTACCTGTTACCCTTAATATGGGATATATTAACATTCGCGAGTTGCACAATAAAACGGACAACTCTCACGATGCTTCACATCACTCTGTATTGTTTCACGTCAAAACCCATCTATCGTTCTCACACTCAGCTCAGTTCTAACATTACAACTGAATTTCTCATACATACTTAAGAGTGAGCCCGTTCTTCTTTAATCTACCCTTCACATCATAATTCCTCTCCATAGCTCTCACAGAAGGTTTTTTCCTTTGGCCAAAACCGAATCAAATGACAATTATTTAGTCAATATAGATTATATATATTATTATATATAATATATATAATAAATTAGTATTTAATTATCATATTATATATATATTATATATTATTATATATAATATATATATATATAGTTTATCAGGGCTATATTAATATATATATATATATATATATATATATACGGTATATATTGGTTATACTCTGTAAAATAAATGAGGAATATTAATTTTATGGTGGAAAAAGTATAAAAAGAAATATCCCCATACCAAGGTCAGTTTATCAAAATTTGCTGAGGTAAAAAGAGTCTGTCCTTGTGTGAGGAGTTATTGTAAACTATAGATTTAAAGGTTCATTTTGGAGTATCAATTAGCACACAAAAATGTTCCTATAAAAATATAGGGTGGTCGGTTGTGATCTGCTAAGCTGTCTGGAATGGTCAATTAGGCAATGGAAATACCAACTGCAACTAGATGGTAATGACATAGCCACCATTGACCAAGGCAAAACAAAGTATTTTTAAATAGGTACCTAGGTAATTTCCAGTATAAATACAAAGATATATGTACCACATAACTACACTAGCCTAATAAAAAATTAGTGTAAAGTATAAATATATTTACGCAATATATTGTTTTAAAAGTTTTAAAAATTTGCAATATCTGAATAAAAATGTAAATGACTTTTTAAATTCTACAACAGAGGTTATAAATGCATATCTTCTTCATAATGAACACTTAAGACCCGTAGTTCTCATCTCCTCAAAATAAAATTTTCAAGAGCATGGCAAAAACAAGCCCAAATTTTAATGAAATTCAAAAAAGTTTGGTTGGTAGGTCAAACAACTTTGGAGAGAAGATCAATGGCATGGTTAAAATGTTGGTCAACATTTTTTTTGTGATAAAAAATGTATACATTAAAGAAAACTTGAGATCTAATCTAGAGCTCTAAATTGACCTTGCAGGCACTGTATTAAAATTTTACATGACATTCAAAAATTTGATTTTTTTTTGTAAAATTCTGTGAGCAAAGTCTGTTCTCTAGCAAATTTAGGTTGTTTGATTTGTCTTATCGAGATCCAAAAACCATTTAGGGAAAATTTGTAGCAAATAAAACCACTAAAACAGGATATCTCCAGCATACTCTAAACCAGAGGGTGTGCTTACAGGTTGGACATACCTCTACTTACTTTCTTCACATGCAAATATTATAGTTTACATACTTAAAGTATATTAAATTGACAATTTAAAGATAGAAAAAAATGTGGCAATAAATCACACTGCTACAAGGGTGCTAGGAAGGGGAGATTAAAGATTACTTCCCCCAAATCATCATTTGGGAGTTACTTTAAAATATTTGTAAGAAAATTTTTGCTAGCTAAGTAAAATTCAAATGAAAAAATTACATAAATTTAAAGAGATTTATTTCTTATTTACCGAGCATCTTCATTCCAGTTCTGAGATCTAAATCGCAAGTGAAATGGAAAATTACCCATTTCATACCCAATTGGTAAAACTCTGTTTCGTTTATAGCCGCCATTAGTATGGCAATGATGATTTTTTCTCCGTCTGTTACCTAGCTGAAAATATATAAAAACTTAATATACAACTTAATAAGGTTTTATTATTTTAGACAAAATATCGGTTACATGTGAAAATGTACCGTAATTAGATAAAAAAAATTAAAATAGGCTATTAAAATTTAATTAATAGGTGAATTATTTTACTTTGCATATCCCCACTCACTAATGATTTGCTGTAGTTTTTGTGGATTAAAGGTATATTAAGTTGTTCATTGATGAAACAAACAAAACAATTTTTACACCATTAAACAAAACCAAAATTTATAGACTACAAACTACAAATAAAAACCATAATCTAACACATCTAAAATTTCACAATAAATCTTATTCAATTGTTATTAAAGACAAAGAATCACCAAATTAAGGTAATCACTTACCGAGCTTAAACAAAATTTGTTTAAAATGTTTCATCAAATGAAAGATTTCAACCTGTGTTAGGTTTATCTACAAACATAATTACACCATAGTACTATAAATATAATTAAAATTATTGTAATTCAATCCAATGTTATAATTTTCAGATCATCTTGTGTGTGTGCATTATACCTTTCACAGGAAAAGTTGCCACCAAAACTTAAAACAAATTTAATATGGCTTCGTATATAGTTAAAGTTTATTTATATTATCAAAAATATTTTTAGTATTTATTGCGGTAAAATAAAAAAAATTGAAGGAAAATGCATATTTTTTATGAAATTATTTAATTAAATGGTTCAAAAAGTGCCATAAAGAGTATAATGACAATTAAAAAGTAAATAAATTTGTTTGTTATGAACCAACCGCAATGTTTCTTACATTATGATGTAGTGGGTAAATGAAGGCATGGCTTTCTTTTGAAAACAGTCATTGAAATTTTGAAGAGCATTAACACAATTTCTCTGATAATTTCCCTATCTATCTGACCTACTGTACGTTAATATATTTATACTATTCTTGCACCTTGAGAAAGTTATCAAAATTGAAATAAATAAAAAAATAAGAAAGCTATAAATTTACAAGCCTGAAATTAAAAGAACTAGACTGAGCCTCAAGAAGTTAGTCACCTCATTTCCCAAAATATATTTTTTTCATTAATACTACATAGGTGCTATAATATATATATATATATATACCATATATTATATATATATATATATATATATAATATATATATATATATATATATATATATATTTGTATATATTAATATATTATATATATATATATAATATAGTATATATATGCTAAATATATATATATTACCGTATATATATTATATATATATATATATATATATATATAATATATGTATCATATATTATAAAATATTAGAGAAATAGTTTATAATATTTTGTGAAAATACAATATAATATATATATATAATATATATATATATATATTAAATATAAATATATATATATATATAATATATATATATATATAATATATATATATATATAAACTATAGTATAATTTAAAAATTGTTACACTTCTTCAAAGAAAGCTGTGAATTTATTTTATAACACTTCCATTTTCTAAAAGAAATCAATTGGACAAGGTCAGGCAAATAGGGGTGTGTGGAATCACTGTAATGTTTTTGGAAATTAGGAATTATTGAACAATAAGCGATGTGTGAGGAGGTTCATTGTCATGGTGGAGAAACCAATTGTTGTTCTTCCAATTGTCTGGACACTTAAGCTGAATGCCCTCCCTCAACCACTTCAAAACCTCTCAGAAAAACTTGCCATTGATGGTTCAACTTGGAGGTAAATAATCCTTGTCGATAAAAATTATCAACAGGGACTTGACATTGTTGCAAACTTGACACACTTTTTTTTCTATCACAGTAAATTTGGCGACTTCAATGATTGCTGCTTAGTTGCAGGATCATATCCATAAACCCATGATTCATCACCAGTTAACCTATTGGAAATGTACTTGATTTTATCTCTGACTTGTTGTTTGAGTTCCGTACATACAGAACATGCCAATCAACCTATAACATATGGTGAAAAGGAGGAGATCATAGAGAGATAAAGAGGAGGAGGACTGATGTGATAAGGAATGGTGGAAATGTGAATGAGAGGAGAAGAGAGAGGAAGAGATATGGCAGGAGGATATGTATTGATATATAAAGTAGAGGAGGGAATCAGAAAGTACAGAGTGCTTCATAGTAGGGCCAAAGATGTCACCATTCATACCGACCATAGAAGTCATACATGAAAGACTTGTAAGATGGACCTTTAAAATCTAGGGAAAGAGATACCACTTCTACCAGGTCTACTCACCACAACAAGGACACTCAGAAGAGGAAAATAGACGGATCATTTATATGTTGGGGGAAGATGGAGGATGGAAGAGAGGAGAATGTATTGTTGCTGTTTGGAGATTTCAATCCAAGAGTGGGGAGAAGAAGAGACAAGCTGGAGAGAATGGTGGGACAGTATGGAGAGATAAGGAATATCGAAGGTGGGATGTTGATAGATTTCTGTTTAAGAAAGGGAATGAAGATCATGAATGGTTTTTTCCAACACAAGACTCACATAGGTCACCAAGATTAGATGAAACAAATATCACAGAGAATTCGATCAGAGATCTATTATAGACTATACATATATTGTCTGATAGTAGGCTAATAGAGAATGTGAAAGTGATACCTGGAGCAACAATGAATTCAGATCATAGAATGTTGATGATGGACCTGGAGATGAAGACAGAAAAGTTGCAGAATAAAGAAAAGAGAAATGTGATTAAAGTGGAGTCACTGAAAGAGTGTAGCAGAAAAAGGGAATATGTTGAAAAAATAAGTGAGGACCTACAACAATTAGAAGGAGTAGAAGAGACTGGAAAGATTTTAGTGAGTTCAGATAAGGAGTTGGTAAACATTTTCAATGCTTATTTAGCATCAATGTTCACTGAGGAAAGACTGGATAATAGTTTGGAGATTAATACTTTTGGTATGCATGTATTAAATAAAATACTTACAGAATTCAAATTTGAGGTAAAAGGTATTAAAACTTTATTGGACCATATTGACCCAAGTAAAGCTGCAGGTCCTGATGTGTAGTAATTATTATATATATATATATATATAATATATATATATATATATAATATAATATATATATACTATATATATATCGTACGGACAGAAGCACGCTGGGACCGAACACTCGACCCGACTGGAAGGTGCCTCTCTCCACTTATCGTAGAGTCGATGATCGAAGAATATTGAATAATTCGGGGGTCAAAAGATATAATAAGACGGAGATAGTTAAGGTGATGTTCGATAGATGTGCTTTGAATGTCTATAAGCACAGGCCAACCAACTTACACCATCAGAGGTGTTACGGAGCAGGTTAGGCTTTTTCCGGGGAAAGGAGGGAGAGAGATTGTCACATCTCTTTACCTGCTTACTTGGTGACTATTCAATGAGGATTGTGAGTTTATTTTAATTTAAATAAAGGGAATTAAATACAATTGCTTGGTCTTACCCAGAAATGCAGATGTTATACTTAACTAGACCGTATTCCGGATCTATCTATCAATTGAGGACTAAGCCGACTAAAGTTCTTGAAGATTTAAGAATAAGAATATCAATAAAGCTCCAAAGATCAATAGAAAAATCAAAATCATAGGATTATTGACACACTAGATAAAAAATTTATGTTTACTTAATTCGTTCAAAATATATACATGGGAGGTTGTGAATATTTAAAGTAAACACAATCGAAAATCTGTACAATATCAAAAAAGTATATGAATTTGAATTATATAATATATTTTTAATTTAATAAATATATTGGAAATTATATAAAATCCAATATATTATGATTATGTACATAAGTTCAGGATCAGATCAAGAGTTGGAAACCAAAACGAGATCCACACAAATATCATTTGCTGCAATGAAATTAATGGAGGAAATAGAATTATGACTCATTCATGGACAAAATTATCATACTTAACTGAGATTTGACACAACAAAGGGATAAACAAAAAGAGCTGAATTCAAACAGGAATGAAATCAAAGACTCAAATCCAAGATGGAGACTGAAATCTTGCCCAAAATTAAAATTGAAATCGAAAGATTGAAATCCAAAGATAAAAATAGATTCAGGATG
>JABUQX010024137.1:0-2500 GCA_015478945.1 Trachelipus rathkii
GTCAAATTGTTCTAACTGGAACAATTCAAAAAGAAGAGACTGAGTTAATATATAATGTTAAGGTATTTATCAAAAAATGAATAATAACGAATCAAAACTGAAGCCTTTTTACTATACATCTGAAAGGAGAGAAGGGGGACACGAAGTCATTAGTAGGGAATCCTATATCGGTTTGTCCAGAAGGATTAATACAATTAATATACCTATATAAACATCCTAAAAAACACTTTTAACGACGGAAATATTTTTTAAGTACCTCCCAGAGAACAATAAACAAAAAAATCTCTGGGCCCTACTAGAAGGTGGTGGTTACTTCCTAAAAAGTAATGACACCCTAAAAAGGGAAGGTTGAGATCCGTCAGAAGGATAGACCTCATCAAAATTGAATATTACTGTAATACTGCATTTTTAAAATTACTCTTGCAGAAATATCTCAACGTTGGAACTCGGAGACTCAAGCTAAATGGGACGGAGTTCTTTTGTGCAAGCAGTAAATTAATAATAAGAAGCGTCACTTGTGATCGCTCCTTTTATACTCGATGGAGAAATTGCCGAAGCGGTTGGCAACTAGTAATTTCTCAAAAAAAGCATTAATTTAATTACTAATGCTAAAATGATAATTTTAATATTAAAAGATAGCAAATTTAAAACTATATATTAAATAAATAATTTATTGAATAAATCAATATGGATTTGCTGTGAAAATTACTGAAAGTTTGCAATGGCAACCTTTAGCAACTTATATCTAGTTATAAACGTGTGGGTTTTATTCCCATAAGGAAATATATAATAAATTTAACTTTTCAATTAAAGACAATTATCAATTCAAACAACGATCAACAGATTCAGCAATTTCTTCTGATTACTTTGATGTTAAAATTGAGTTCGTAAGACAACTATGAACCATAGTATGTTGAAGTTTCAACATAGAAAAAATAAGAGGTCAAATGACCCAAAATCTTGACCTTTCGATTCAAAGAGGTCAACGATATTTATACAATTGGAAGATGGACATGTTAGGATCAATTTGAAGTATTAACCAAGTACGACAACCTTACAGTACTGGTTTAATAAGGAAGGGGGGAAAAACTTTCAAATATGAAAATTTCCAAAATTTGAAAGCCTATTTTGACAAGTGATTTAATATATTTATAATTACGAAACTATAACTTTGATCAATGTCAAAGTTTAACAAAATATAGCCCCATATTCCTAGAATAGTTGAGGAAATTTTGAGATCTCAAATTTGGCCAAAGGAAAGATTTTTTCTATGCCGGTTAAATTGTATCACTTTTTGCATTTAGATTTGGGAGCAAAAACAGTTCTGTGTAAATATATATACTTATATATATATATATATATATATATATATATATATATATATATATTTTATATATATATATATATCATATATATATATATTATATATATATATATATATATATATATATATATATATATATATATATATATATATATATATTATATATATATATATTTATTTATATTATTTTTTATATACATTCATAATATATATATATATATATATATATATATATAATATATATATATTATATATATACTAATATATATATAATATATATATATATATATATATATATATATATTCGAAATTTACATAATTTTTGGTTGAAACCTGGTTTAATAGTAGTTCGGGATATGAATAAAAAGAGTATATTGGAAAATTTGCCAAAAATGAAAAGGGGGGCACCAGCCCCTAACCCCATTTTTAGGGGTTACAGGTAACCCAGAGGTCTCAAACTTGAGACTTTTACTATTTTTTAGTAAATGAATTAATTAATGTTATAAATTTCAAGGGCGTAGCCCAATTATAAAGGATACTTTACTCCTATAGCTAAAGTCCAAAGCAAAAAAAAAAGTTACTTTTTGACAAAAAATGATTGCATTGCTCCTAGTTGAATAACTTCGTTATTAAACAATATTTTTTAACGAAATTTGGAATAGGGATATAACTTGATGTACTTTATAATAAAATAAAATTAAATTTTAAATAAATTGTGATTTAAGAGTTTTTCTTGAATAACTTCAAGAATTAGTACAAAAAACAAATGTCCTCTTTATGATACATTGTTAAGTACTATATCTAACTCTGGAGCAAGCACCATTTTGAAAGGACATTTAATGAAGTAATTAGAGCAATTTCTGTATTGCTTTAAATTTTTAATGGGAATATATATGCAACGAGTACGAAAGAATTTTCACTCGATTTTGTAAAGGATGACGTCATCACCGCAGTGATAGCTTGTCAACCGAAAGTCTACGGTACTTTAATTTTTTATATGTTTGGTACCGGACTAAAAGCAATTTTATATTAATAAATTTTATTTTTTATATATAAATTGATTATTAAAATTTATTATTTACTATAAATAGTAAGAAAATGATGGTCAGTGCAATCACGACTTCCTCAACCACAATTTCAGACCAACCACTCGTGAATACAATCATTTGCACCCAT
>JABUQX010024137.1:12500-17500 GCA_015478945.1 Trachelipus rathkii
CTCTCATTCATTCTCCATCATTCTAAAATCATCCCTTGTCACCCTACCTCTAATTCTTTTATCACCAAACTCATCCATTTACAGATTGGATTGCCAAGGAGACATATCACATTCCTGTCTCACTCCGCTATTATATTAAAACTAATCACTTTCGACTCTATTTATTCTTACACCGCTTCACTATCGTCATACAATACTTTTGATTCTATTCAGACAGCTTACCACCACACCAATATCACTAACACCTGCCCATAAAGATTTCCTATTAATCCTATTATACGCCTGTTTCCAATCCATAAATCCTAAATACAATTTATTCTCTCCTCCTCATTATCCCAATCATTTGTTTAAATGTACAGATTTGATCCACACATCCTCTACCACTTCTAAAAGCACCTTATTCTTCCCCCAAATTAGTTCTTCACTCATTCGCGAACTCTTTCGACCAAAATATCAACAAATATATCTTCCCTACAACATTCAATAAACTAATTACCCTATTAATACTACAGTTTAATTTTCCCTTACCTTATATAAAAGGTTACTAATATTGAATCTCCTCCAATCCCCTCGGAACTATCCCCATAAAACGTTTTTGTTACACTACTTCCAAATCCAATCAATCACTCTCTCTCTCTATATATATTATATATATATATATATTATATATATATATATATATATATATTATTATATATGATAATATATATATATATATATATATAATATAAATGCCTATATAATATGGTTTTGTGAGGTGAATCTGAGAGAGTTTGAGAGGATTGGGTAGAAAGATTTGGAGGGTGGGTAAAAGGATGGGTTTGAAAGTAAGCGTAGATAAAGAGTAAGGTTATGGTTACGAGTTAGGACAGTCCTCGTGTTGAAGTTATGCTGATGGTGGACAGCTGGACAAGTGACTGAGTTTATAATATTTAGGATATATATATATATTAGGCCGGTAAAAGGGGAACGGATGATGCCGAGTGTAGTAGGTAAGTTGTGAATTGCAAGAAGGAGGCTGGTGCAATTATATCCTTGGTGGATGTAAAAGACTAAGTCTTGAGTGGCGCTAGTGTCTTGACATGAGGGTATGTTGTTACTGTGTTAATGTATAGTAGTAAGACTATGGTCTGGAATTAAGAGGTATAGATCTAAAGTAACAATTGTGCTTCAGATGGACAATCTAGGGGCGTGTTAGGTGTGGAGAAGAATTGATAAAATGAGGAATGACGTATTACAGAGTTGTATGTTGTGAAAAAAGGGATAAATGAGAGAATGAATGAAAGTATGTTTAGATGGTTTGGTTCATGTGGAAAGAATGGATGAAAGTCGGTTGGTTAAGTGGGAATGTATAGTGGTGAGTGTGTTTGGGAATCGACTGGCTGGGGACGAAGAAAAAGTGGATTGAAGTCAGGAAAAAGAATGTCTGGAGGAGTGAAATGTGAGTTTGGCAGGGGCGAGAAAAAGTGCATAATAATAGGATTAAATGGCAGGGTTTTGTGAGGGGTGTATGGTTGGGGCCCACCTGGGCCAAGGGATGAATCCGCACATTGGCGAGAATGCCATAGTGGGGTCGCGCGTCAATCGGTCCCGTGAACCTCGAGGGTGGATTTCTGTGCTAGCGAGTTCCACAATAGGTAATAAAGGAGGTAAGGCTGGGCTTTCTTTTTCGAACTTGTGTCGTATTCTTCTTACTACTTTCTGTTTCTGTACAATTGTTACGCACCTTACCCCAGTCTTGGGGAAAAAAAGGTGGTTGATGATGATGATGATGAATATATATATTTATATATATATATATATTATATATATATATATATATATATATATATATATATATATATATTATATATATATATATATATATATATATATAATATATATATATATATATATATATATATATATATATAATATATATAATATATATATATATATATATATATATATATATATATATATATATATATATAAATAATATAATTATATACTAATATATATATATATATATATATATATATATATATATATATATATATAATGACATACTTTACATTCATAAATGGAAATTTATTTAGAATACATTTATAAAAAATATCAATACGTAGGAAAATGATAAAAAGAAAAAAAATATTGGCAAGTTAAAAAAATGCCAAAAGTACTGCAAAGTATCCAAGCACAAGTACCAAGTACAAAAGGCTCAAGTACAAGTACAAGTACAAGTACGTGGTTTTAGACAAGTACATGTACAAGTACAAGTACAAGTATCCAAAAAATGTACAAGTACAAGTACAAGTACAAGTACTTGTACTTGAACCCAACCCTGATCCACAGATTACGTATATTATTTTTATTATTTTCTTTCCATGAAGGGCTAAATTGCCATGTAGGATAAAATGATTTATGTATTATAATAATAAATTAATATAATAATAATAATAAATATTAATAATAATAATAATGAAATAATAATTATTATTATTCGTCTAATAATTATAATAATTTTTAATAATAATAATAATAATAATAATAATGAAATAATAATAATAAAATAATAATAAAATATATAATAATAATAATTAATAATTAATAATAATAATAATAATAATAATAATAAAATAATAATAATAATAATAAATAATAATAATAATAATAATAATAATATAATAATAATAATAATATAAGGATACAGCCTCTCTCCTTTTGATTTTAATAAAAAGTTTTTGATTTTATTTCCAAAGTTCTAAATAGTTATTTCTGTACATAGTTTAATTTTCTTAAAATAATCTTTGAAAACAATTACATGAGAAGAAGAAGAATATTTATTTACATTTCCCGACGCGTTTCGTCTCTATAAACTTGAGATATCTTCAGAGGATTAATTCTTGTGAGCGAATGAGTGTCTTAAATTAATATATAATAATTAAATCAAACTGATATTTTAGTCTAACAGATAATACATTAATTTATGTTAATGTCTGGTCTGGCGTGTTTTGATGTAGAAGGCCCCCTCGGCAATTTTAAGTTTCTGGACTCACATGATCCCGTTACTATGTGAAGTGTTTAGACAATATTGCTAAAGTTTGATTGACCATGGCCGTTTTGAAATGTTCAAGAGATTTTTTGGCTGGGACTGTAGCGATGTTGAAATGCCCTGTCCGACAATCGATTCGTCGTGTAACCAAATATATGTCGACGTACAGTCTAACTCAGGGCAGTTTAATTGGTACACAACGTGATGGTTTTCTCGGTCAAAGCATCTCTTGTGCCAAAGGAAGATGACAGTTTGTTTGGATTTATGGTAAAGTCTGACTTTAATTTTTGAGGGTGTCTTTAGTTTTGAGGTGAGAGTTCCAAAATATTACGAAGGCACTTCTCTTCTTTATTGAAGTCTATAGCATTAGAAGTTTTGAAGAATAAATTTATCGAAATTTTCCTGATTATTTTTACTTTCTTTATTAAATAATTTTGTAATGGTTTTATTAATTAAAATTTCAACTGAATATTGTGGATGATCACAGTTAATTAAATTTTACTTAATGCGGCAAATTTCTTCATAAAAAGTTTTCCAAGTTGAACATAGGTTTGTATGCTCTTTAACTTAAGTTTTTAACGATAGATTCTTTTGTTAATATCCGGTGAATAGGACCATAGTTCAATATCTACAGGCAATTCATGTCAAACCCACGTGATAATGGTCCTGTATATAACTATGGGTCGCTATTCACCGACTATTTTACAAAGAATCTATCGTAAAAACTTTAGTTTAGCAGAGGCATACAACTATGTTCCAACTTGGAAAACTTTGATGAAGAAATTTGGCCGTATTAAGTTTAAAATTTAATTAACTGTGATCATCCACAATATTCAGTTGAAAATTATAATTAATAAAAGCAATTACAAAATTATTTAATAAAGGAAGTAAAAATAATCGGAAAATTCGAATAAATTTCTTCTTCATAAACTTCTAATACTATAACTTCAATAAAGAAAGAAGTGCCTTCGTAAAATAATTTGAACTCTCACCTCAAAAAACTAAAGACACCTCAAAACTTAAAGCAGACCTATACCATAAGTAAAAACAACTGTCATCTTCCTTTAGCACAAGAGATGCTTTGCCCGACAACCATCACGTTGTGTACCAATTTAACTGCCTTGAGTCAGACTGTACGTCGACATATATTGGTTACACAACGAATAGATTGTCGGACAGGGCATATCAACATCTCTACAGTCCCAGCAAAATATTTGAACATTTCAAAACGGCACATGGTCAATCAACTATTAGTAATATTTCTAAACACTTCACAATATTATACGGATCATGTGAAGTCCAGAAACTTAAAATTGCGGAGGCCCTTATCTACATCAAACACGCAGAACCGACATTAACATAAAAATTTAATGTATTTATCTGTTAGACCTAATAATCATTTTGATTAATTATTATATATTAATTTAAGACTCATTCGCTCACAAGAAATTAATCCTCTGAAGATGTCTCAAGTTTAGAGACGAAACGCGTCGGGAAATGTAAATAAATATATCTTCTTCTTCTCATGTAAATTGTTTTCAAAGATTATTTTAAGAAAATTAAACTATGTACAGAAATAACTATTTAGAAACTTGGAAATAAAATCAAAAACTTTTAATAATAATAATAATAATAATTATAATAATAATAACAATAAAATAATAATAATAATAATAATAATAATAATAATAATAATAATAATAATAATAATAATAATAATAATAATAATAATAATAATAATAATAATAATATAATATAATAATAATAATAATAATAATAATAATAATAATAATAATAATAATAATAATAATAATAATAATAATAATAATAATAATAATAATAATAATAATAATAATAATAATGTGCTAATAATAATGTTAATTATAATGATGATAGTGTAAATAATATTAATGTCATTTTGATGTATGATTTTGATGCTTTTTCAAGCCTCCTGAAAGTACTTTTT
>JABUQX010024137.1:30000-31255 GCA_015478945.1 Trachelipus rathkii
TATATATATATATATATCATATATTATTATATATATATATTATATATATATATATAGTATAATATATATTATTATATATATATATTATATTACTATATATATTTTTTTAGCACTTTTTTAACTACTACTATGGCATTTTTATTTAATTATAAAAATCATACCAAAAAAATAAAAAATCCAAATGAAGAGGATGTTAAACTCTTGTTTAAAATTAAAAATGCAAATATTTTTATTCAATATTTTGATAATGAATTTCAATCATATGTAGATTGTGATTGGAATGATGTTGAACATGTTGAATCAAAGCTTTTCAGAATATGTGAAGAGGAAGAGGAAGATTCAGATAGTACGATAAAAGTAGCAGAAAATAAATCGAGTATAAATCTACAAGTTTCTATGACTGATTATAACAGTATATCTTTGAATGATAATGAAAATAATGAAAAATATTTGAAAAATGAAGAAGAAAAAAACAATTCATTGCTTCATAGTGCCAATTTTGATTATGGATCAGTGGATGACGATTCAAAAAGAGTTTGTGATCCTGAAAAAAATAATGAAGTAATAAAAAATGATGTAGCATGCAGTGAAACATTAGAGCGTCAGAATGCAATGACGTCAAATGATGCATTTTATAAAACTATTCAGTCTCAGTCTTCTGAGAAAGTAGTTTTCATTGAAAATCAGTCAAATAATGTGTACACTACATATCAGTTGCCTCACATTCATGAAAATTCTCTTCTAGCCAGTCAGCAATTATTAAATAAATCATTGAAAAGTCAGTTCTTGACAAAAATATATGACAGCTTTTACCAAAAGAATATAAGGTAAGTACAAATTTGTAAAATACATTTTTTCTATTTTAAAATTACTTGCTAAAAAATTTGCTTGGAATGAATTATTTTTATAATATACTTAAAACAATTATATAAATTAATATGGAACAACAGATGTTTCAGGTTGTAGTGTTTTTCCATATTATAACAATTACCCACCCTCCCACATCTACTATTCACAAAATATAATATAAATTGTTTAGAGAATAAAGCTTCTTCATTTCAATAAAATTTACTGAACAAAATAGTCCAAAAATGTTGAAAATAAAATCACAAAATATGAATTTAATAGAAGACAAATTTTGTATATATATATATTATATATATATATATATATTATTATATAATATATATTATATATATATATATATATATATATATATATATATACTAATATTATATATATAATATATATATAT
>JABUQX010024138.1:0-10975 GCA_015478945.1 Trachelipus rathkii
AATAATGGAGATAACATAATTATATTATTACTTCTATAAACTCAATTTCAGCATTTATTTAAACGTCTTAATTAAAGCATGAACGTAAAGGGTAAAATTATTATTGTAAATAAACCGTGATCTGACTTTAAAGACTTATTGTTTGTCTATATTAATACAATTGTACTTAATATTGACATACATTTTTTAAATTTAAAATTACTATTAATAGTCACAAATTTACTGAAGTTACTGAATACAAGACGGTATACTGACTATTGAATGTGTTTATAACAGATCAAATGCTCACTGATTCACATTACTAAATTCTTACTGAAGAATTCTTTTACTGACTTTGGGGAAGGCAAGTGACAGCCCGCGGATTGATATGATGCAATTTTTAAGCCTTTATTATGACTCATAAGTATGATATATTTTTACTGTGTCCAATATCAAATGTCCAAAATTAACAGTTTTTCTAAATAACAATTTTACATATATTATAATTATATATATTATATATATATATTATCTACAAATATATTTATTTAAATTATTTTTATAATTGTTTAAAATTTTATAATAAATATATACTATAATAATAATATATATACGCTACCTACACTATCTATTTCATATATACTTCCTAAACCACCTATACTAATCATATTTATTTTTTATTTACTTACTAATTTTATTAATAATTTTGTGTTAATGTGGTAACTTTTTTCAAATACTCCATATATTCTATGAAAGGTATTAAGCCTTTAGATTTAAAATTTATTTGTTAATGTTTAGTTAACAAGAGTATGGTATTTTTTATTAGAATCATGCTCACAATATTTTGTGGGAAACATTGACATTTGAAATATCATTTTAGTAATTTTTCATCTTTGTTTTTTGTTTTTCATCATGATCACCCACCTTCTCTCCCCAAGACTGGGGGTAAGGTGCGTAGCATGTACTGGAAACAAAAGTAGTAGAAGAAAATGACACAAGTTGAAAAGAAAGCCCAGCGTTCCAATTCATGCATTAGCATTCCTGGCAAAAGATAAGTGGTAGTGGACAGCCAACCCAACTACCACTGTCTGTTTAGTCACCTTCTACGACACACACAACATTTGCTGTGGGAAATCCTTTTCTCCCCCCCACATATAGGGATATAAGGGTTAGGGGATGTCTGTGAGATGTTGTCTAGAAGAGGAGTGTGGATATAAGTATGTGTATATTGTATGTGGATAAAAGGTGGTATCTGTAAGATATTGTCTGTAGGATGAGTGTGGATATTAAAGCGAAAGAGAAAGGTGAACCATTTGGCAAATTATTTAAAAAAAAAAAAACTTAAAAAAGCATTACAGAAATAATTTCTTTATTAATTTTTAGAAATTTTCTTTCTTCCTTATGTATATGTGTCTGAAAAATGCCCCAAATTACCTATTATGTTTCCAGTAAATTACTATTATTATTATTACTACTACTCATTATTATTATTATTCATTTTTATTATTTCAGAATAATAATATAGATGTTGTTGCTAATGCTTCTGGAGAAAGAGTCACACCAGCTGTTACCACATCCTTTGAGATCTGTACCCTAACCTAAAATTGAGACAATGAAATAGTCTAAAATTAAAATCGTTAATACATACAGTATGTATTTTATTTACCTTTGTAGTCAATCTGAGCAGCAGGCTTTCGCATACCTGTGGATTCATCGTATTATTAGGCCCCATGTGATCTAGAAAATCTTTTGACATGTGGCGCAATCTTTTGCGCATGAGCTATGCCACATTTTGAAATTGTTTAAGTTTTAAAAATTTTCAATAGTTTAAATCTTCACCAAATCACTTTACTTATTCAAAGGCAAATAAACTTTTCACTTAATGAATCACTTGATGAAAATGTATAGTAATTATTATTTATTGACAAAATTTTCAAATAAGGCAATCTTATAGATCAAATAACATTTTCAAAAATAACAATATGTTTTCTTTTCATAGTAATAGTAACGGCATAAATGTACTTTATAATATTAGAACAGATGAAGAGAATTTTTATTTTGCTCCATCTGGGTACAAAACATCCTTAACTTGATTATCAATGAAAATGTGCAGTGCATTAAAAACTATTGAAAAATAGGATAAAAAAATTAATCAAAATTTTCAAATAGACAACCCAATTCAGTGAAACTAGGAATTCATAACCATCATAGTTCTAATTCTTAAGGTTTTGCTGTCACTTTGTACTGTCGCATAAGCATTTTTGGCGTTAGAAAGACGATGGAATTATATATATATATCTTTTTGATTGTTATACGCAATTTCATAATAAGATTGTTATAATGACTGTTTCTTCATTATAGTTATTAAATATTTCTCAAGTGATAAAAAGTGATAATTATTATCAATTTAAGCATGAGTTGAAGCTGGAATGCATTAAGGTCACGACATTGAAACCTGATGATACTTATCTAACATGTATTTTCCTGCAGACTTTTGGAACAGAAGTCATAAAAGATTTTTAAGATCATGGCATATGTAAGTCTTCTTCCATCAGTGTGCAGAGACATCATGTAGATGTAGTCTGTATAGAAATTCTACGCACGAAGTGGATGGTCAGAGCGATCCACTAAAGATTGCTGTTATTAGGCTCACTATTTTGTTCGAAAAAGCTTTCATTGACAGTTCGTGTGTAGTGTATCTATCAGTAACCAGCTGTGTGTTTTATGAATATAGTTGCTGGAAGACGTATTTGTAGTTGTGTTATACCACATATTTTTTATGGCAGATGGCCTAGGGAGATCAAAGTTTCGAGCAATACTTTCAAATATGAACTTCAAGGTAGGCTCGTACAACTTATTAGCAGCGTCCAGCTATATAAGATGACGTTTATAAGGCTCTTATTACATGTTCGAAAAACTGATTAAAAAATGTAACGTAACTGCTCATATATCTTATCTCTCCCGACTAATTCTCGAAAAGTCAATTACACTTTAATGAATGGCTTAGGTTTCATATAGATTTTTTACACTTATTCAAACGCGTCAATTAAGCATGTGATAGTAGAATTGTAGAAAACTGCTAATATATATTTTGATCTCCATATTTGGATTTAAGCGAAAAATTTTGTAAATAAATAATAATGGGTTTTAATGCGGTACGCTTTCGATATTTCGAAATACGCTCACGCACACACACCTGCTTTCGAGGCTTTGTTTTGAAAATAACTATTGTCAAGGTTTTGATATCATTATATAATAACAATAATTATTATTAGATTATTATTATGCTGTTATTCATTATTTATAGCTCTAAGGAAAGGAGTACTTCGGATCTGTTGTTTGTATTAAGAATAGTGTTGGATATTAATATTTATTTTTCATCATTATTATTAGCGTTATATTTATTTTTTAATAATTTATAATGATAGAATCGTGCCTTTTTGTGCCAGATCGTTTCTCTGACGATTCTGGCATCCGCTAAGTTATTTATGCCATGATGTAACTGGCCGTATCAGACTCATAAATTAGATATATATAGTTACAAAATTATAAAATACGAAAATTACCAATTAATCCTATATCAATCTACATTATACATACTACATTATATTTTAAATTAATTATTATATTATAATTTAAGCAATAATTAATAGAAATTGAAGAATGCTTGAAAATATAAAAAACTAACTAATTATTTATTTCAAAGAATGTCAGTGCCGTACATATATTATGCGTCGTAAAACTAATGTCATGAAAGAAGCAAGATCACGTGATCAGTAATGATCTTTAGAAAAATAAAAATGCGAGGATTGAAAATAAAAAGTTGGACTTTTTAAAGCTTTACGAAGTCAGACTTATAATATGCGCAAAACATTGAAAAATTATATAACATATATATTTACGCAGGCACATTTATTTTTTTTTTATTCTAATTCGAGTGTTGCTACCTGTCCTTTTCTCATTAAGTCATTATATTAAATAATATACTTATAGATATATACGTTATACAAATGATTGAATATGTCAGCATCGACGAACAATAAATTAATAAGCTAATAGAATCTATATATTGTGCACCATATAAGCAGCACATATAATATGGTGTATAATCTTGATTAGAAAGCGTATATTACGTAATTATCATTATAATGACGTTATTACAAAGCGTAGTTTATGTATAACGTTATCAATATATGAAACCTAAACTTAATATCAAATAAGAACTCCAAACTGAATATATTCAGCTTGAATATATTAATAACAATTTTGATGTTTATTGAGTACATCAAGAATTACTAACATGGTTTTGTATCACTTAGTCAAAATCTTGTTCTGTCTTAGTTATCTAAGTTTGACAAACACTACAAAGCATCATGTGTTTAATTGTCATATGCGAAAATTTAATATATAGATCAAAATTAAACTCTCAATGCAACTCTTTCATTGGGTAGACCCTTTTTTGAAATCAAGAGATATAGCGCTTTTTTAATGTAATTCAATTTAACACCTATAATAAATAACTCTTGAATAAATACTAACCTTTATTTTGAATACACAATTATTATGTACACACGATATAATTATTTATAAAATAATATATATGTGTATAATTAAATATAATACCGCATGTGGTCTTATATAGGTGATATATTGTACTAGGACCAACTACTCAGAAAATTTATAAACTACATTATATCAGCTACTTTGAAATATATTTCACATACGTTAGATTGCGATTTTATGTTGGGATTACAGACCTCAGTTTCAATCTGTAATATTTAGACTAAGATGATAAAAATAAAAAAAATTTTGGAAATAAGGATCTTACACACTATAATGTCCGAAGTTTTGGTTTTGCGCCCACGTTATTCAAAGTTTTATAATTAGTGGAAATCCAAACTTATAAGGCGGTGGCAGTTTTGATACGCGCAATATATAAACTTTGGGCATATATTTAAGACATTAGCTTTTTAATTATAATTTAAGTAAAATATTTACATTTAAGATTTCGACTTTGACTAGAGGTGTGGTAGAAATCACCACTGTTAAAGGAATGATTGGGAATGGCTTTGCCGATATAATACAAAATGGAACTTATTATTGTAAAAACTTTGACAAGTTATTTAAATAATTCAGTGATATCACAAAATTTACATTCGTCCATCACTATTCAAGAATTACGAAAAGTAAAACTGAGCCCGTTCTTTAGCTGGAAAGATGCGCAGAGACAGCTTAGTTGTTGATTTGCGTTTGAATGAATGATATTTATGACGTGTAGCATTACTACAAACATTTTTTTAATTTATGATATAGATGGATTCACCTAATTTTTATTAAAAATGTTTTATATAAAAATATAAGTATAATATAATTTATAATATATAATATAATATATATTTTATATTATAATTTTATAATATATATATATATTATATATATATTATATTATATATAAATATATTTATATATTATATATTTATATTATATATATAATATATAATATATTATATATTATTAATTATTCTATTATTATTATATTATATATATATATTATATATATATATATGTTAATATCTAATATATAATATAATAATATATATAATATATATATATTTATATATATTATAATATATTATATATATTTATATATTATATTTATTTTAATATATATATTTATATAATTATCATATATATATATAATATATATAATATATATTATATATAAATATATATATATATATATATATATTATTATATATATATATTATTATATTTCAGATGGTCGTAGTTAAGGGATGAGGCTGGGTAGGTACAGTGCCTCTCTTTATTTTTTAAGAAACTAAAATTAAATTTTAAGAAGGAAAAAACGATACAACGAATTTCAATGTTAATATATAAGAAATAAACAGTTATTTAATTAATCTACAAAATCGTAAAGAAATATAAAAAAAATGTTAGCTATTTTATGCTGTCCTGCCTATCTACTGCATAACTTGTCTTACTAGGTTAGACGTTGCTGATTAGAAATAATCTCCTATATTTGCATGATATTAAGACAGGCCGAGCCTGCTTTCGTTTGGCGTTGTTGCATACTATCGGGTATTTTTTTTTAATGGGTTTCGGAAGAAAACCGTTTTCGCTTGCAATTTTAATTAATCTCATTATTTTTATTTATTTTATTTTTTTATTTATTATTTATTATATATATATTAATATGTTATGTAATTATATATAGTATTAATATACTAGTATATTATATATATATTATATATATATATATATATTATTATATATATATATATATATTTATAATATAATATATATTACTATATAGATAAATATTTTTATACTTACTATCTGTGGCCTACCATGTAAAAACATTAGCTCGCACTGACTATATATATATATATATGTATATATTATATATATATATATATTATAATAGTTATATATTACATAATTATCTATAGGGTATATACTATATATATTTATAACCTCATATATATATATCATATTATATATTTATTTAGGAACCAATCAAGCGTTTTTGCTTTTTATTAATCTTAAATCAATCTTTTTCCTTGTTTCAAAACCCAGGCTTGAAATGTAAAAGAAGAGTTAGGACGTACTATAAATATTTAATAATTATACTAGATAATTTGAGATGCGCATTAATATTATAGAAATATAAATTATATTCATTTTTTTAAAACTTTCTTTTATTTTTGTGTAAATATTAATTAAATTTTTAAATGATATACTGCAGTTCCGAATGTAATACAAACGTCTGAGAACAATTTGAATATTTTAGTTTCTTAATTGGATCTGATTAACGACCGCTACCTTTCGATTTCCTCTCTTCTTGACGTCATTATTATGCTGTTTTTCCTTTTAATATTTCGTCATATCTATTAATTCAAATGGACAAAACCTCTCTTAACCGCTCCTTGGTTCTCCTACTGAAATATAAATTCTTCTGGCCTCTTGCCAAAAACACATCTCTAACACTTCTGTAAATCTGTCTTATTCCTCATCTTTTTCGCTTGTGGTTATTGTTGCTTTCTCGACATACTGAAAGAGCAATCTCTTCAGCTTCCTAATTTTCTCTACTCAACCTGGACGATGTCTGGCTTCACTACATCCTCTCTCTTTCTCACATATCAGGTGTCCTATGCCTTTGCTTTCATGTGATATACAATTGATTGCGGGTGCATGGGTCCGTGGGAAAATCTACGAAACGTTAGGAAGGCGGGTGGCCGGATGGCATTCTCACCGATTTTTTTTGAGGGTAGTGTGACAGGGTGTCTAAAAGGAGGGGTTCAACTATATTCTCTATGTCTCAATACTAACAGCTTTTCCTAGTGTTGGAGAGCACGACAGATGTCCAACCTTTTTATTCGAAAAAAGGAAGCCCGCTCTGATATTCTAATATGCACTAATAGCTCTTACTTGATTCTATCTAGAGTCTTTGAAACTTTCTCAACTCTCCTTCTTAGATCATCTGAACTTCATTCACTTCTTTCCGATCGCAGTATGGCTTTTCGGCGCTCGAAGGTCTACTGGCGATATACTTTCCTATCTATACGATTTATGGTTTTCCGCCATTAGGAACCTAACGGGGAAGATTTTGCTTGTGTGGCGCTTGATTACTTAAATTTATGAAGAATTTGAACTTTCTCGGAGTTTATTGGAAATCGCGTTCACCTTTTGTCTTTTCTCTCCAGTCTCCTTATTCACTTTGAGAGTTTCTCCTTCTCTTTGTTACATATTGTCTAGTTTTCTTTCAATCGCTCAATATCGGCTGTTGTTGACGGGCCGACTTCTTCTTCTTTTCTGTCAATAGTAGGTGTTCCTCAGGTTGTTCTGTTTATTCTACTTTTATTCTCTAACTTTTCCATTATGATCTTTTCACATGAATTCTAACTCTATTCACTTCATTTTATGCGATGAATCGACCCTTCATTCTTAAACTTATTTCAATTCTGCCCTTCTTTTAATTCTAAATTGCCTCGCGTCTTAATCTTTTCCGATCTTTCTCGCTGATTTTTTGATAGAATTTCGGGTGGGGTGTCTGAACCTTGTTGAAATTCAATTTTTTTAAATCAAACTTCATACATTAATCTCACTCTCTAAGACACTTTCTAACTTTCCTATTCTTTTCACGTTTCTCTCGTCTCTCTGTTGACAATTAAACTACTTGGCCTTAAATCAACAAAAGATGTCTTGAGAAACCTACTCACACGTTGCTAGGCGGCCGTCAAAGAACTGGGAGTTCTGTTTTAGACTGGCGAGACTTTTTTTTTCTCTTGTCAGATGTTACTTCAGTTATGCAAGGGCCTCATTTCCGCCCTTGTATGGAGTACTGCTATCATATCTGGGGAGGCCTCAGGTTTCACCCGGCTTTTGGATAAGGGCGAGTCAAAGGCAAAAAGACTTAACTGTCCTGTTCTTCTAGTATCACTTGACCCTCTTCTTTGCGGCGGCGATGTTGGTGGCTTTATCTCTTTTTCTATAGGTACAGTAGTGGTAAGCAAATGCTGCGAGGAAACTTTCCAACTCGCGTGCACACCTTTAAGAACGCTCGTAGCACAAGGGGTGACTGTGTCGGCACTGAGTATTTGTGTTGATATCAGAACTCAGATAGTTTCGCTGCGGTGCTCCTTCTTTCCTGCACTCTGTTTTGTGGAATTCTCTTCCATCTATCCTGTGTTTCCTACTCAATTTAATCTCCCGCACTTTAAAGCCTGCGCGTCTGTGCTGATCTGCGTAATTTGTGTTAGTTGAATTTTTGTTAATTTTAACACCCTCCCTCCTTGAATGGGTTTGCCGTGAGCGTTGGTGATAACTGTAAAAAAAAAAAAAAAAAAAAAAAAGAAGGCTAAACTCTCTTTCTCACCGCAGTTCCACCCGTATTCTTATTATTGAGTCAATAGTCACATGACTGACTCGAATTTTTTATTATTATTATTTTAATATATAAGAAGGAGAGAATAAAACGGCTAAGCCGATTTTTTTTTTTTGAGAATTAAATAAAAGATGTGCTGAACAATTGTTCTTGTAATTGTAAATTATGAGATTTTTCCATAGTCTAAAGACTTTTTTTTTGAATTCATATAAATGTTTTTCGGAACGTGAGCATATGCGCAAAACACTGTCCATATATATATATATAATATATATATATATATATATACATATATAATATATTAATTTTTATTAATTTTAATTTCTAAATAATAATTCTACCCCTACTTTTATAATATATATATATATATATATATATATATATAATATATATATTATATACTCCTATATACTATATATAATAAAATATATTATATATATATATATATATACTCTATACCTCCATAAAATAATAATATAATAATAGATAATAAATATTAATAGACTATATATATATATATTTACTACTATTAATATATAATATATATATATATTATTCTAGGGACTAAAATATTAATAAGTCTCTTTTAAATAATTGGAACTTGGAATTATTTATTATATACATATTCAATTTGGATGTTCTGGTATTTTTCCCTTCTAACTCTGCTTTGCACTTGAGCTATCTTAAATATAGAGAAACGATCGATCTTCTACAATTTTTTAAAATTTATGAAAAAATTCTCGGTTATTTTTTTTTTTGGGGGCGCGGGAACAATTGGTAATAGAAAGAATATATTCATAATATTTGAAAAATTTCTGTCATAATTCCTTTTTTCCTGAAGGTGTAACAAAAGTACATTGTCTTGAATAATATTATTTTTTCATTTCAATTATAAACAGGCGATGCTCGGAATGCTTTGCGAAAATGGAATAAGGAAATTTCTAATTTTAGATAATACAACTATGGAATTAGGCACATTCGATTCGAATTTTGGGCTTTTTTATTTTTTTTTTTGAAGTTGTGTAACAAAGTACTAGGAATCTAATAAAAACTCGTTTTGTTTAAATTAGGGAGGATAATAAACACGTAATTTTGTTCTTAAAATCACATTTTCAACACTACAAAAATTTTGTATTGTTGCTTGTTTTATGAGTACCTTAGAAGGGCTTATAATTAATTGTCTCAATTAAAGACTGTAATAAAATTCTCTTTGTATAACAGTTGTTAATGTTTACCAAGGCCATGAGAGTTTGCCTTTTCCAAATGGAAAATTTTATTTAGAATTTATATTTAAAATTTACATTGGTAATTTTCGTCCGTTTAGACCAGGGAGTCTTTGTGAAATTTAAATTGATGATTTATATATAGTGGTGAAAGTCAACAACACACAAGAGAGATTTGCGGTGATAAGTCGAATGTGTAAGAATTTATTCATTTATGTGAACGTTATTGTAAACATCTCTCTCTCTCTCTTTAATATTAATATATAATATTATTATTGATATTATATTAGAAATTTTATTGTAGCAATATATAACTCTTCATTGTAATATTTATCATTTGTCTTATGATTTAATATTAAAAACTAATAATACAATATTGTAGGTATTATATATATATATTTATTTTATCTTGGCTTGATTAATAATTATATAAGCTATATATATATAATTGACCTCAATGATAATAAGTTTCAATTTTATATTTATTATCAATATATATATTATTATATATGAATTTATAATAATAAATAAATTTATATAATACTATATATCACTATATATATTATGTATATAATAAAGAACAGTATTGTTATTAGCAAAATAAGGGCAAACTTACTATATATATACTATATATATTATCGTATAAACAACAACTACGTACTATTTATAAAAATCTCTCAAAATGGTTTATATTCACTACTCCTCTTGTGGTGATTTTGAGATACAATTTTTAAATATTAATATAAAGTACACTTAATAAATTTTGTAGGATACTTAAAAATACACTGTGATGAAGCAATAAACATGGTTTATACCGGTATCAACTCTTATAATGTTACTCTGACATAGACTAAAAAACCTAATTGGG
>JABUQX010024139.1:0-5000 GCA_015478945.1 Trachelipus rathkii
ATCCTACATACTCAATTACTATCATGTTTTTTTTTAGACATTTTATTTTGTCAATTAACTTATAGGCGAGTAAGTTGAGGATTAAGGTTCAAGGAGAGCTTATATTTAATATATAGGTGGGCTCGAGCCGAGTGGGGACAGAGGGCTGAGGAGAAGTCCACTATATACCTAGTTACGTCCCTATATACTTAGAGTGACTGATGGTATCAGCTCCCGACTTCACACTTGAATATATCTATATGCGGTCTACTCTACTAGGTATTGTATTACGTTAGTATTATTTTAAAATTCTATAATAAAGACTGGACACATAGCTATAAGTATTATATATATTATATTATTATATATAATATATATTATGTAATCGGTAATAATATCTTGCAACTGCTTTTGTATTCGTTTGCTATATAATAATTATATCATATGATCATAAATTAATAGAAGAGCAACTATAGGTGTACATGTTAAACCCTATTAAAAACCAAAGAAAAGGAGTTATACACAACGTTATATTTTTAAACAAGAATATTTTCTTTAAGCTAGACCCGATTAGAAATAACAAAAATTTATCAGTAATAGACACAGATGAAGCAATCTCTATGGGTGATCAGGTGATCTCTCCTAATATAAAAAGATATATTTTCAACTGGGTTGATTGATGATATAAATATACTTGAACAAGCAACTATAGAGCTCTATTGTGTGTACACTATATTTATACTAAAATATATGAAAGTCAACTGTGTGTTTGTTTAAGAGTACACAATAGATATTTATAAATAAATACATAGAATATGCAGTTTACAATATGAAACATGAACACAGGAAGAAATATATTAAGGAATATGAATATGAGTTTTGCTCGAATGGCTTTACAATGCACGAATTCATTAGTTAGCATATAATAAATTATTTTAATCTGGGTGTCTGAGTTAAAAAAAAAAAACATATAGAGAAAGACATGAGAAGTGTGGAGTCAATCACACAGATAGCAATGGCTCTCATAATTTATTCAACATGAATTCAGAAACGCTTATCGATCGCCCAATTAAGATATATCTATAGTGTTCTGTATAGTATCTACACTCTATGAGCAAGTTACCAGTGCATACAGTTCTTCGCACAAATTAGAAGATGCTAATCTTAACAACTGACCACGGACTGGTCCAATATACCTCTACTGCCTGGATACCGTGCTCAAACTCTCATATAAGAGTCGCGGCATCTGATAATGACATATCATACCATAGTCAATCATTCGGTAAGTAAAGGAGGTTTATGTGTTCGGGCAACGTGTACTCTCTTCCATTCTCCATAATTGCTAACACATCCTTGCACCGATTCAGTTTAGTTCTTTCATAACCACAATCTTCTTTATGAGAATACGAAATCGAAGTGAACTATTATACGTATAGTAACGGAGTGATACGGAGTAGATAAAACGTTAACTCTGTCTAATATATCACTACATTAATGTAGGTATTGATTATTTAATAATTTATATATTTATTAGATAGTATGTGAAGTACTGCTTATTAGTAATTAATAGTTTCATTTGATTTATTTAAGCATTTTACTTTCATATTTTATGAAATGTGTATTCGAATTCATAAATCGATATGTATATATATGAGTGTGGATAGCATGTATAATACATATTGGAACCTTTCAAATATCTACTTTATATATATATATATTATAATATCATTATGTATATTAATATTATTAACAGATATATATATATATATAATATCTAATATATTATATATATTTTATATTTATATTATATTATATTATATATATATATTAAATATATATAAATTTATTATGTTATTGAATATTAATTAATATAATATTATTTAATATTATATATATTATATTATATATATATATATTTTATATATATAATACTATATATACAATTATATATATATATATTATATATATATATAATATATATTATTCTTATATACATTTTTCAATTCTTATAATCATTTGAATCCTCCTTCTTCGCCCTCCTCTTGATTATAATATATACATACTCCAAATATAAGAAGATAAGACATACTGGGATATTAACCATATAAAGAATATAAAGGAACTAGGTGTATAGTAACCTATAATTCATATTATATTAGATTAACTATATAGATATATATAGGTTCACTGACGGTTATTACCAATTATATAGTAAACAAAATATAATACTGTATAATGCAACATATGATCAAGCAATATGGGGTACAGGTAGACCTATTATAAAGATCAATACTCAAGCTGGAGTTACTATGATCCTATATTATATTTACTAAAGAAAAGCAGATACTTTATCAGGGTACACGTGGATATCCCTATAATAAAGAACAATGCAACTGGGGTCAAGTGACTACCATAATTAGTTACAAATAGAATACAACGAAACTCTGACATTAGTAATATATTACAATGGAACTATGTAGTGTCAGTGAACTAGCAAGATAAGAACAAGCAACTGTGGTCAGGTGACCCCGATATAAACTAGATATTGAAGAAAAGGAATTTGGTATGACACATAGTGAACTTACCATATTTTAGTCAAGAATCAAAGCATATACAGTCTATAATATTATTAGATCGGTGGAAAATGAAGCTAATCACTATCAAGTTATCCAGAGATTGCACTAGCTATCAACAACAATAGATAGTGATCGAAGGTTTTTACACTCTCACTAGTTTCATAAAGTCATTCTATACGAATATAATCAATGTATTTTTTAATCATCAAAATTCATTCTGTGATGATTCAGCCCCTCGAGTCAAAGACAAATCATACATATCATTGATACACACGCATAGCCCGAAACAGGAATAAAAACATGTATAAATAAAAAGGTAAGGATTGTTCGTGTTTCGCCTCTCAGATCCATTGACTCCATAAATCTCTGACACATATCATTACTCTGCAATACCTCTACTGTAAATTATAGCTAATAATATTCTAACATATACTGCCATAAGATTCAATAGTAAATACGAATAGATAACGTAATTTACCTAAGAGTAGATAATACGGAAGATAGACAGTGCACGATAGTATCTCTGATAAATTTAGGAATATATATTCACTTATGTTAGTTGATGCCAGTGCATATTGTGAGCCTAATACTTATAGCCTTAGCTATAAAAAATTTGCTTTGGTATTGTACATTTGTAAACTTTTATTTTAAAAATTCAAATAAATGTTATTACCTATTCATATATTATTAGACTATTTCTTGTTAAAAAATTATTAAATATTTAGTTTTTGTTAAAAGATATTTTTTAGTACATAATATGTCGTATTTAAATATACTATTATGATAAAGTTTAGGCAATATGAATTGAGAATTTATATTTTCATTTAAAAGGGTATATTCAGAAATTGACTCTCACGTCAACCTTATAGCGTACGAACACTATATATAGGTAATATATATATATCTGTGGAATAATAATACATAATAAATATATTATATTAGTACACTATGTATAAAAATCAATGATTAATATATTTTTGAATACTTGAAAAACGTTTACTCTGAATTGATTACTGTTTTCTGTAGAAAAAGGTCCAGCTTTGAACTACAGGTGAGAAACTATTAATATAATTTAAATATGGGTTAAGCTCGTGATTAACGTTTATTATATTAATGTTTATTCTGCTGATAGTCATAATATGAATAATATTTGTTTAACTTTGCTTCGAGTTATTATAAATGATAATATTTTTTATAAAATGAATAAATTATACGAATTATTATACTATGAGAGAGTTGCAGATGCATTGATACACGTCCACTCTACTGAGGTTGTCTATATACTTTCTTTACTATTTTAATTGAATATTGTTTGGACCCCAGGAGGGGAACCCATAAGAAAAACAAAAAACTGAATAAAAAAAGAAAGCAACTGGGGTCAGGTTGCCAATAAAGATCAACAATTTAAGTAAAATTAATGTATAAAAAAGAAAAGCAAATTTTGGGTCATCGTGAATCCCTATTAATAACAGTGCATCATATAGCAACTGGGTCTGGTGACGCAAAATGAAGCAGACACAGTAGACGGTCGATAGAAGTATAAATTTACATGTCGAGATGACGGAATGTCTGAGTTGTGATAAAAACAATTCAACTGGGGTTAGTGTATAGACAGAACACCTGAATGTTGGTTGACACACGAGGCTTTGAGGTACACAATCGTGCTATCTTCCATTTCTATAGATAGCAACGCTAAATGTACTACATGATGTACGTCATAATTAATAGACTGATAAAGAACTAAATCCTATTACAAGTTTGATTAGTGTGCTTAAAGCATATATGTTCTGAATTCTCTTATGATCTCGCGCAAGTGATACTGAGACTATATTATGTACACAGCTACCATATGGACAATAATGCTTCTACTAATCATTCTTCTCAAAGATTTCTGTCAGAAGTACGCATCTCTACAATATCAGATATTATGCCACACGTGTTATATATTATAGAAGTAAGGATAGAGCGATTATTACACTCTCTTTCCATTGTCTTTACTTAATTGTAAATCACTCCGAAGATTAACTATGAAGTCTATAAGTTTCTGTGAATCCATTAAATTTACTTATGTTTTACTGGTCATGAGATCGCGGCTGGCACAAAGCATATAATGAGAAAAATGTACTTAATTACTGTATTAGTTAATACTAGTAAGAGAATGCTGGACGTAAAGTATACTAGATCACATGTTATTATGAATATATATATATAGGTAGGGTGGTGGAATATGCTTAGAGCTTATTACGAGATAAGTATTTATTAGAGTTATAAGAACGGATGTATTTTTGGAGTAAAGTATAATTTAGATGTGTGGTATTCTAATTGTAACTATAAGATGTTATATTACTAGTATGGCGCACAATTACTTATTCCAATGTGTAGAATATAAGCCTGAAAGTTTATAGGAGCTGATTAATAAGGATAAATATATGTCTAATACCGTTA
>JABUQX010024139.1:7500-15000 GCA_015478945.1 Trachelipus rathkii
GGTAGACGTATTATACTCTCTTATATCCATACGTCTCTTCAATTTAACTCTTATAACTTCAATGAAGCATGCTTGTATGCCACAGAGCGTAATTTCTATAGCTCACAAATCTAAAATTTCTAGCATGTCTTTTCATGATACTCTTAGACCTAAGAAAAAAGAGAAAATATACTTGTTTGTTTTAAATATTCGTGATATTTTCTATACTCGTGAACTTTCCTACATGGGGAATGTCTGAGTAGATAGTTTTATCTTCTGGGTGCCTAAATTTTTATATAAGTGAATTTTTAATTTACCAACTTATTTTATGATATATACTTATAGCTCAAAATATAATAATGTGTTCAAATTAATTGTTTATTGTGCGGTGATCTATCCTACATGCTTGTGAATAGGTAATGTACTTATTAAGATATGCGGCTTACCAATAGAGTGCATTGACACGTTCCTTGCCGGCAAAACCAGTATAAGTCATAAAAAAATTTTATATGGAGTATAGACCTACAATTAGCTACCTAGAGAAGAGATAATAGAGTATTTGGAGAGAATTTCTGGATAAATAATTATCACGACTTTGGCTGGTACATATAAGATCGGAAATGCATCGCATAACTATAGAATTCTCAGTTTCCTACTAATGATAATATTGCCTTACTTAGGCTAACTAGAGCTCTTGTAGTTATTTCGATGTTACTATAGAGAAACCAGAAAATATTTAATATAAATATGTCAATAATTGAAAAGAAGGCTTATATATCATTGGTTTGTTATACGATATACCATACTCATATAAATAAGAAATTGTTGTAATAGAGGAGTAACAGCCTCATATTCGTCATTAAGAGAATATTGATGTGACTATAATTTGCGAGTGTAGACACTAGACTGTGCAAAAGTTTAATTAAATATGTATTCATTTCATATAACTAGATATTAACAACATGAATCAAGTAACTGGGCATGAATGAGAGAGAGTTCGAGTGTGTTGATGGACTATACGGATAGCTTGTGAACAACTGAGTTTATGAACCCTATAGTAATGTCTATAGCAACTTGGGTGTCTTGAACCTTTATAGACAAGTGCAACATGTGTGGATTAGTGATATGACACAAATATTATATAAGGATAGTACTAATAGAACACTTGATTCGTTGTAATTACAAAGGAATGATGTCAGTGACTTCTTGGGGATATGAATGACATTTTCTAACTGGGGTCAGTTCTATAACATTTTCGAAATAATGGAGGTACACATTTGTGTAATTTGGCCATGTGATTTACTCAATATATTAGACAATGCATATACATAAGCAAAATTATATGTAACTGAAAAGAACATAAATTACATATAAGTTAAGCCTAAGTTAGCAATACTACTATATCTATACAAATTTAGAAGATAGAGACTATCCAATTCTATATATTATATATATAACTCTAACTACCTCTAATATAACTAACTCTAATATAACTTTTAAATAATCTTCATCTCTACAGATTTCGCTCACTCAAATCACATTAATCATTATAATATAATATTATTAGTATTACTCGGTTAATAAGAATGGTTAGTATGAAGCACGTTGTATCATCTGCTCTATTCCTATTCTCCCTCAGTTATATTACTAATAATCAACTCTCCTATAAATACTCTGTAATTGACACATATCCTCTAACTTACTAAGATTCTCTTCATTACCCTACAGCTCAACTAAATATCGAAAATAAATTACTATTTATTTCAGTTAGTTATTAATGTAGATAATAATGCGAGATGACTCTGATATATATATTGACCTCACTTACATATAAGGTCTATCTCTCCTAATCTATCTCTTCTCTTTATCTATAGAATATATTATATATAATATATAAATATATATATGTATATTATAATATTATATAATATTTATATATTATACTAATATTACAATATTATATATATTATTCTATAATATGATATAATATATATATTATATTCATAAGTTTATATATATATATATATATATATATCTATCCAATGTATCTATATTGGCTAACTAGCATTTTTTGTATTTCAGTATTGACTCCAAAACTATATTATTAATTTAACAACCAAATAAAAGTAAGAAAGCAACTAGGGTAATGTAATTCTAATCATATAATATATAAGAATAATGAGAAATGGGTAAATAATCGTATTAACCCACTATATTATAAGAAATACAAGTTAATAAATTGGGTTTTCATCCTGTTAACTTCCATATTAGAAACAAAAAACTGAATAATATACATAAAGAATCAGCTAATATTGGGGTTCAGGTGATAGCCAATATATATAAGAATTCATAAATAATCAAAATCTGTGTCACGAACCTATCATTAATTAAATAGAATACATATAGACAATTGGTCATCGTGACGCTATAATACTATTATATAAAGATAACAAGCACTTGGAGGTCTAGAGTGACGTCAATTTAAAGAACAAGAAACTGAAATAATGTATAATTATTAATTAAAGGAACTGAAGTGTCCTTAGACTCGAATGTAATAAAGATACATTCAACTGGGTAGTCATGGATTACCTTATTACAATTATTGGTAAAATAAGGAATTATGGAGTCCGTGAGAACTCCATTATTCATAGAACAAGTCTAACTAACACTAGCAAATATATATGACATGAAATATGAAAAGGTTAAATTGAACAAAAGTTCTCATATAAAACTTTCGTTTCAAATAGTAATGATTGAAATAATTTTTTACTACAGTACCTTTATCTAAAAACTTCTACTAAATTTATATATTCATCTCAAACTCTCTTCATGATTTCGCTCTACACTATAATAACCAATCATATACTATACTCGGATATAAATAGTAGGGACTTAAATATGTTTTGATCTAACGCAAAACTGTTTTCATTTTTTCAAATCAGTCAATATCAGTTGTTATCGATGGTGCAACATCTTCATTCCCTTTAACTTAGATCCTCTGACTGATGGTCATCACTTTCTATCCAGTCGTGGAAATTTGTTCACAAAAAAAAAAAAACAAAAAATACGAAAATATTATAAAATAAAATACCGTTATGTATTAGAGAGAGAATCCACTGGAGTAAGACTAGTATGACAATAGGAATACGTTTCTATGGTATATCATAGATTGTATAAATTATTATTATGAAGTATAAATGTAAATAAAAAATATATCTATATAATATAATAAATAATAATTATTTAAATATTAATTATTTTATTATTAGGAAATTGTGGATTATATATATATATTATATGCTATATATTATATTATTGTAAGTTGTAATTAACGGCATATTAGTTAAGGTAGGGTCGAGCGATGGGATCACGAGGGGGGCACGGTTTCATTACTCTAGATAGGGAGAGGGTGAGGAGACTTCATGATGATATCACATATATATATACATAAATACAAAAGTATGCGGGTGGTTGGAGCTCCCGTGAGGGTGGGAGATTTCGAATGTCTACTGGAAACGTGAGCTTCTTGTCGAGTTAAGTTGCGGATGAGCTCGAAATTTTAGATTCTCAGACAAAAATGAGATGAGCGAGATTAAAATGTCATTCCTTCCTGGCGATTATAATGACGGTCAATAGGAAAAATAGGGAAGATAAGAATACCTCTATTGATAAAGAGTATATTTATTGGAGGTTAACGAGAGACTATACCCAAATATAGAAGAAGACATACATATAAATAGAGTTGAATCTTCATAGAAATATGCACTGGGGTCAGGTGACCCCATTATAAAGAACAATTTTATTTTAATTGATTAGAATTGTTATCAATTTTTATTGAGAATTCCTCCGTAAAATTTTACCAGGATTCAAAAATGTTCTCCTTTTTGGTAGAGCTCATATTATAGTAGTGTTATATGGAGCTTATTTGTTGGTTTCTTTCTTTTATATTTATTTATGACACAGAATTATATCTGACGTACTAGAAATGGAATCCTAGATTACCAGGGACATAGATAGTGGACACGTAATATAAAGACACTCTATTCCTGTAAGCATGTGGTCAAGGTTTGTCTTCTTGAGATTGAGAATGCGACTATCTCAATGATGGAGATCATTAGCTGATATTATTTTGGAAATAACGCTATACTGTGACGTCATATTTTAATAGAATCAATGTCTCATCTACTTATTCATATTACCAATAAATATGCAATTAGTGACAGCTCTTAAATCTCAATATTTAATTCTCAGTTTGTAAATAATGTGAAAATAGTAAAAGAAATGATATAATGCTGTTTTTAGAACACACTAGTACAAGTTCAATACTACTAATAATCATAATTACTAACTCTTTTCAGATTCGCTCATCCAAACCAAATCATATCTCAGGATATTATGTGTAGTGTAGCATCAGTTTATCTATCTTACTTCTAATTCTCTCCATAATTCTAACACCACCCTCTGCACCCTCATCTCTAGTTCTTTCATAAAATCATCATATTAAATATTAATATATTGAATACATTTATTCCGTTATAGTACGGTGAAAGCGGAGTAAGATGATATACCTGCTCACTCTATATATTATTAATTATATTATATTATATCATATAGGTGCCCTATTAAGCTATTGGAACATTCTTCTGCTAATCTGCCTTATAGGCAAAAACAATTCTAACGCTAAAGACCAGTGAGTTAAATAAGCTCACCGCGGTAGTACCCTTATAGCGGGGGGGGGGCGCAGTAGAGTACCGTGATGAGGAGAGCCGGCGTAGTAGTTAAGTAGATGATGACTACTCAAATTTTTTGAATAGAAAACTATCCATATAATTAGATAAGCTTCTCTCTTTCTTCTCTATATATTATATATATATTAATATATACATGATATTAATTATTATATATATATATATATAATTATCATATAATTTAATATATATATATCTATTATCATACATGGATGGACTCCTTTTATTTGTATTTCGTAATCTGCCAAATATTAATTATAACATAATTAATATAAATACCAAAATAGAAGAAGCACTACGGGTCATGTAAAACCTAATATAAAGAATATAGAGTAAATAGTGATGGTACGTATAACCCATTTATTAAGAACTAAGAATCATATGGGTGCTTACATAAATACATGAACTATATACCTAATATAAAATAACAAAAACTGATAAATTATACATAACAAAGAAAGAGCGCGCACTGGGGTCAGTGACCCAATATAAAGATCAAAACTTGAGTCAACATGACTCCTATATAGATAGAACTAAGCTAACTTGAAGTGTCCCTAGTGACCTCTATTATTAATATAAGAACAAGCTAACTCTCGGGGTCTCATGAGGTTGACCAAGAATATAAAGAATAAATGAACGGACACGTGATTAAATTACTAGGACACGAGTGCTCGCATGATTGACTATAAGTCAAGAATATTGGTAAATTGTCATCACAATATCTATCTAGGGTGTGAAGGTTACGCCCAATATTGAGATGGCTCAGTCACTCGGGTATTTGGATGCACTTGTGACTAAACGCATAACTGAGAGAATGAGAAAAGCACAGAAGCACCATAACAGCATATAATTATATGAGTGTGAACCTGTATAAAGCAGTAATCACGCAGTAACTTAGTCTAAGTGTAGACTGTCACAAAGGCTTCGCGTGACATACTCAGATGTAGCAGAAGAATGTGGAAACCACTCTTTAATTGACTCTCACCTATTTTTAGATATGAGACAAAGTATCTCTTATATATCGTCCAGATACTAGTGACGTAATACTGTCAGTCTATATCGCATATGGAATCATCGATATGCATGACAAATCAGATTAACGGATTAATGTAGGGCACGTAATGTAGATTCACTCTCATATAGAGTTATCCATAATTCTATCTACAGGATTTATCCCTATCCACCCTAATCACTAAGAGAAGTGAGGTTCGTAGAGTGAACGTCGTGTAACAGAGATTATAATAGGTCGAAGAAAAACATTAAATTCTGTTCAGATAGTGTTAAAAGAGTGAAGAGAGCGGGAGTAGAGGCGTATCTGCTGCCCTCGCGAGATGATAGGCTACTGTTATGAGTATATTATTGGAAGTTAATATAACATAGTTTTACAGACAAAGATTACATGTATACTGCGAAAGCTGCTTATATAATATTGCAAAGTTTTTAGTAGCTGTGTGGACAAATAAACCTTTAACTTAGTTCGTGAATGAGTTCTGTAGGAGATAGTATAGACATTAGTAATAATGTATTTATTATATGTGTATAATTATATGATAGTGATGATGAATGGAATCACTAAGGGAAAGGAAATAGAGTTTGTTGGGGTGGGGGGTTTGGATGAATGTTTGACTGAAAGGCTCTCCCACAAGCGAAGTTAAAATTTTTATATGAAATATTAAATTGAGTTAGGTCTGCAGAATAGGTTAGGTTTGGTGAGATAGATTTCTTTTCGTAAGGCCATGTTTAATAAAGTTATGTCTGTTCGAGTTAGACTAGGTGCAGGTATGATTAGTAAAAATAAGTGGAGTTAGTTAGGTTAGGTTAGGCTACTATCCACGAAGCTATATGTTATTTAAGATTAAGTCATATATATATATATAATATATATATATAAAATAGCTATAGTAAATAGTTACATTATATGATGATATATTATATATATATCATAAAATACCAGGTATAGGCTTATATACCATAATACGCATAGTATAGTAATATATGATAGTAAAATATTAGTTATATAATCATAATATATATATAGTTCAATATGATATACTAATATATATACAGAAACAGACACGGGATCTTGCACTAACTTTACACGATGATATCGGTTCTCTCAACATTTTATTTCCTTTGCGTGAAAGTTCCGAAGAGGAAGTCGATCTATATGGAGAGGTAGGAAGATTTCACGAAAGAGGAGCATCGGCCTCACCAGAATCAAAGAAAAGAAGATCAGTAGGTAGAAAGAATATATTTCTACACGAAAAACATTGGTGGAGGTCAAAAGCATGTAAAGTCAGCGAACAGGGAATAGCAACGGGGTCATGCCCTAAATAGCAAGGGATGGATTAGGAACTATGATTAAAAGTGACGTCAAATCCTCAGCTGCTTTTCAATCTTCTAGCTCTAGCCTATTTCTAGCAAGGTATTTTTTTCGAGCTAGGTGGCCCTTATTAGGTAAGATATCGATTTTATCTTCGATATAAATTCCAGATGTCTTTTGGAGGAATGAATCGGATTCCCGGGGGTTTATAAATGCGACATTCGAAAGCATTCCCTATATGAGTTCATACCCCGCGCGCGCCTTTTTCTAGCGACCACTTCTGATAGCACGAAATAATTTCGGCTATGTCGAGAACCTAGATACGCTGATGCTAGGTATCGATAAGTAGATAAATCGAATGTCATAGAAGTCGGGGATTCCCGTAGTTGAAATATACGATGGTGAATCGGAGCACTCCTAGTTATGATTTTCAATAACCCCGGCCGGCCC
>JABUQX010024139.1:22500-23871 GCA_015478945.1 Trachelipus rathkii
GCGTTGGCTGGGGTAAAAAAACCGCGGAAGTTCATGGCACGACCCTCAGACCATTGCGAGTTCGAGAGTACTGGAACTTATCGACGCATGAACTCGCACAGGTGTTCTATAAATACCTAGGAGTTAAGGTCTCGTCTTTTGGTGTGGCAAAATGGTCTTTAGGGGACTTGAGGGACAAGCTGAGGAAACTCCCCCTCTGCTTACCTCAAGACGCAACAGAAGTTGTTTCTTCTCAAACACTTCTTGTTACCCAAATACACTTATCGTCTCAGGCACGAGCGTCTTACTATCAGGACGCTTCGTGAAGCCGACAGAATGGTTCGGGCTGAGCTGAGGAAGTTCATGAAACTACTCTCGGACACTCCGGTTCCCATGTTCAGTCAACCACCCCATAAGGGTGGACTTGGGATTCCGGAGTTTGAGCAGACCATGTGCCCCAGCCTGAACTCATTGAAAGCAGAGAGGGCGACAGGGTGGCGTTTGGGCTCTGGCCACTTCAGCTGTCAAAATACCGACCTCTACTAGAGAGAGGCGACTCCAAGTTGTGGAGTTTAGAGATGGCCTTGGTCTGGCGGGTGCCAAAAAGCAGTCCGGCTGTTACAGCTGGATTGCCGATGGTACTCGCCTGATGCGGGGTTCAGTGTATGTCGATTCCGTAAAAATCCGACAGGGCCTGATTGCCACACGAGAAAGATCTAACAGAGGTCGAGACGTCCAACCTGCCGGGACAAGGTGTAATCTGGAGTGCAACAGGGTGGAAACCCTGCGGGCATGATCGCACAGCAATGTTCCGGCAGTAGCTCCTCTTGGAACGGGGCTAGGCACGACCCGTCTGGAATGCTTTATTAAATCAAGCTAAGAAGCAGGGCTGGCAAGTTTCTCCTGGTAGCCTGCGATTCCACTCCAGGGGCATTCGAAGACCTGACTTGGGCTTCTGCGGACGCGGGCACGATACCGCTATGCTTGTTGACCCCACGCGTAGGCCCACAGATGCGAACGCTTAGCGGTCCTTAGGCAGTCGTCCAGTGGAAGGTTCGACTACTTACAAGGGTACCTGCTATAGAAGAGTGGGTTAGGCAGCATTCGGGCAATCAACTGGCGTGGCGACTTGGCAGGGAGGTTCCACACTATGTTGAAGAAGTTGAAAATGGTGAAGTCCATTACGTTGCTAGAAGTGCTCTTAATGGAAGGCAGTGCGGCGATCTGGCGCTTCTTCAACAGCGCCGCTGGTGGATGGGGCTGATCTCTCCGTGCATGTCTTTGGGGCTGGTGTGCTTTTCGAAGACTCTCGCCCGGCGCGCTACCCGCCCGCGTCGTAAGAACTCTGTATATAGACTGACAGTTCCCCCCTGTAGATACACACCACTTTGT
>JABUQX010024140.1:0-10000 GCA_015478945.1 Trachelipus rathkii
TAAAAGTTACAGCTTAATATTTTTTTAATTAAAGAAGAAAATAAAGTATTGAATCTACATAATGTTTGCTTAAGAAATCAAAAATATTTAACATTTTACAACCATATTTGCTACATGTAATAATAATAATAATAAATATATATATTTGAAAGTTTTAAAAATAAGAATAAAAAAATTATATGAAATGTTTTTTAATTTTTTAATAAAATATTTACAAACGTTTTTTCCTAGGATTGAAATTAATATAGGAAATAAGATAAATTAGAATATTTAATTTTATTTTACAGTATATATATTTAAAAATTAAAAGTTACCTCTATAACTTAGAAAAAACTTTATCTTTTATATTTCTCTTCAATATTTTAAGTAGTAGTTTAAAGTTTATAATTTTATTTGAAATTTAAATTTGCAATATATATTTAGTGTTAAAAATATTTGTGGTATAGTTCAGACCTAAAATGTTAAGTTTAGTTTAACTTTGTTGTAAATATGAAGTTAAATCCGAGTTAGAATGATTTATAATAAAAAAAATATATATATATATATATATATATATATATATATATATATATAATATAATATATATATATATATATATATATATATATATATATATATAAATAAAAATTATATATATATATATATATATATATATATATATATATATAATCACTATTTATTTGAAATGTCAAATATATAAGCAAATTTAAACTTGTAGGATGATTTAACGATGTGTAATTGTTTATTGATATTTTTCAATAGCAGATGTTAAAACAATTTATTTCCCATTTCATATGGTAAACTATTAACTTTTAAATGTGAACATTAAAAAAAATATATTTTACTAATTTATTTTATTCAACATATTATTTTTGATTTTAGGAAAAATGTTGGTAAATATATTATATATTGAAAACTTAAAAACTTTTCAACTCATTTTTTTGTTTTCATTTTCAAAAGTTTCAAATTTATTATTATTATTATTATTATTATTATTATTATTATTATTATTATTATTATTATTATTATTATTATTATTATTATTATTATTATTATTATTATTATTATTATTATTATTATTTATTATTATTTTTTATTTTTTTTTACAGTTCACCACTCACGGGCTGGGCCCTTTTCAAGGAGGGGGCATAAAATAAAACAGGAAACCCACCCAAGCCCTAGCTTAACGCATATCTCTCAGGTGAGCGCAGAGGTGGGCTTTAAAGAGGGGAAGATTAAATACAGTTGGAAAAACAGAAGAAGGCAAGGAGATCCACAGAACTGAAATGCGCTGGAAAGAAAGAGGCACTGCAACGAACAAGTTTGGGGTTTTCAATACTCACGCAATGTTCATGCGAGAGCAAGGCACCCCTTGTTGATACGAGGTGAGCAAGGGTGGTGGAATGCGAGAGGTCACTCCCCCGAGCATCTGCCGCTGTAGTACCTATAGAAAAGAGATAGTGCGCCAACGTCACATCGCAGAGATAGAGAGTCAAGGGAGTTTGAAAGAAGGGGACAGTTTATTAGTCTCTTAGCTTTGGACTCAATCCTATCCAATAGAAGGGTGGGGTCGGAGCCCCCACCAAATGTGAGAGTAGTACTCCATATAAGGGCAAATAAGGCCCTTGTATAACTGGAAAGAACTGTTCAGAGGAAAAAAATTCCGCACTGAAAACAGAATCTACTTATTGAATCCACCTTACAACCATCATTGGCAATATGAAGGCTTCAATAGACAGTTTGTTGTTTAGGTGTTGAGACCAAGAATAGGTGTTTTTATTCACAGGAATGAGACGTTAGAGTGTCGAAGGAAATAGGAAAATTTGGTATGGTGCTTTTGAGAAGGGAATGTTAAGACGTTGAGTGTTTAAAGAGTTTGAATTTTAGCAAGGTTGTTGCGGTGACCCCACAGGGAATCATCCAGATCGGTTCAAGAGAATAGAATTCGGAACTGCGAGGCAATATAGATGCTAGGAAAGAGGGAGCAGATTTGAAATGAGTTGGAAAGAATGGAGAGTTGAGTTATCGGCATAAGAGTGAGTAGAGTTAGAAGTCTAGCTGATTGAGATCATTGCTGAAAAGTAGAAATAAAAGGTTGGAGATAAAACAGAACTTGAGGAAAACCATATTAACAGGAAAGGAGGAAGAGGACCCTCCATCAACGAGTGCTTTATGGAGCGATAAGGAGAGAACTCTAGACAAGAGTAAGCAAAGAGAATGGAGGAAACCAAAGGAAAAGGGAAGCTTAGAGAGCAGTTGACGCGTGGCATAGCGCCGGTCAAAAGCTTTAGATATGTCAGCGCCACATCCAGACTCCCAATAGTTTTTAAGGCAGAAGACGCATAAATAAGTTTAGATAGGAAAATATGTCACTAAGTTTGACCTCGAGCGTCGAAAGCCATAATGATGATCTGAAAGAAGGGAATGAGACTCAGTATGATCCAAAAAAGAGAGTTAAGAAGAGTTTCAAAGACTTTAGATAGAATACAAGTGAGAGCTGTGAGGTGATAGTTTGAAGGATCAGAGTGACTACCTTTTTTCGAGATCGGTTGAACATATGCGAGCTTCCAGCACTGAAGAAAAGTATTAAAAATTAAGACATAGAGAGTGAGAGTAACTAGGACAGGCATCAGCTCAGAAGCACCTTACCTCAAACACGGGAAGGATGCCATCCGGGCACTAGCCTTCCTGGCGTTCCATTAGATCTCAGGATCTCGGCCACGACATCGTATGATCAGGTAGAATGGGAAACCTTAGAGGATATCGGAGTAGGAGGAGGGATGCTAGAGATCGTCCAGGGTAGAATTAGATGAAAAAAGGAGGCCGAAAAGATGTAGCTTTTTCAGAAGGAGTTGCTACAGAACCGTCAAGAGGAATAAGGGGTGGAAAAGGCAGATTTTACAAAAGTTGTTGGAGAAGTTGTTTTTTGCAAGAGGCCAGAAATTTTTATCAGTAGGAGAACCAAGTAGGCTGGCGCACTTTCGTTTAGTGAAAGCGCGAATTGCCTGTCGAATAGTATCCCTGCAACGATTCCGAGCAGATGAAAATAGTAGTATAGGAGAACGAAAGTTTTCCATGCGATGCGCAATGTGCTCTCTCCTGAATGGCGCTTATTCCATGTTTGAAAGTGTATTGTATGGTTTACAAGATTTAGTTAAGGATGGATGAACCTGCTCTCCATCGGCGATTACGGCCATACAAAAAACCACCAATTTTTCAGTGGTTAACGAAGCATCCTCCGAGTCAAAGCAGGATTCATTTTCAAGAGTATTAGAAGAAAACGCAAATGCAACTACCCCACCAAATTTAGCCCGATTAAAGGCTGCACCAGAGAATTATGATGGAGACTGCTGGACGAAAAGTTTCAAATTAATAAAGACTGGGGTAGGTTTACCAACAGGAGGAAAATGTGTAATCAATTTATAGCGAGAAGAAGTAGTGGGTGACAACATAAACGCATCAAACGCGCATCAGTCCTCTCAACAGATTACAGAAGCTTAGTTAGCACTACCTGAGATATGTGTAGGCTTCTTAATTAACTGTTCCAGATCGTATTGAGAATACTAAATGTTTTGGCCTCCTCCCGCCTGCATCAGTGTGAGAGGAGCCCAACCATCCTCAGTGGTGGGTGTACGTTGAAATCCGCGAAATATGAGGACAGTGTCAAACTGAGTGACACAAGTACTTATCAGAAGAGAAGTAGTCGGAAAATAAAATGCAAAAGAAAAAGTCCAAAATGGTTTCATCTGTTTCATTAAAGAAAAAGTAACACATACAAGAAAACAAATAGTTGTACAGAAAACATGTTAAGCCAATAGAACATCGAAGTTAGGAGTTACGAAGAATCTCTCGAGCGGTGTTTACGGGAGTTTTTAATGTTTACATAGGCCACAGATCCTACCATTCAGCTCGGAAATTGTAAGAAAAGTCTATAGTTGGAGATATTAAGTGTATTTGAAAAAGATCGCCTGGCGCAGCTGGGTCCTCAACGGTATATTAACTGTTAGGTTGAGAGTGTAGAAAGGTGATATTCCCAGCATATTCTGATTAGCACGTAATCCACAAACGGTTGGTAAGTCAATTAGGGACAACTCTGCGCCACCCCCAATCTTTTCTGACACGTCAATACGAACTGCCACACATAGACAAACGACCCAAGCTCACGCAAGACTATAATTACGTAATAGTTAATACTTTACACTGTTTATCAATCCACACACACACACGCTAGCGCGCGCGCACACACACACCTACAAGATATCGTATACTAACAGGAAAATTAAATTAAAATTCAAATTTTGAAAATGTTGCATCAGTTTGGAAAAATATGAGCATAAAAATATAATTTAAAACCATTATATTAATAAAAAGAAATCTTTAAACTAATTATTATTATTATTATTATTATTATTATTATTATTATTATTATTATTATTATTATTATTATTATTATTATTATTATTATTATTATTATTATTATCTTTTTCAGATGGCTTTTTACGTAACAAATATCTTGTAAAATGTTAAGTATTTTAATATTTTAGACAAACACTTTGAAGATTCAATACTTTTATTTTTATTTTAGTTAAAAAAAAAAATATAAAGTTGTATCTTTTAGACATGAAAGTAATTTCATAAAAAAAAATGATTTTATATTTGTCAGTGTTTTTTTTAAATATTTCACAAATGAAATATTATAGGTTTTATGAAAAATGTTATAAATTTTTTTTATTTATATACACAATTTGAATTAAATAAAAATTATTTACGAATTTAGTTACAATAAACGTTTCTCACTAATGCGAGATGGGAAAACATTTCTAGTATTCTTTTCACACGGAGCTAGAATTGTTTATAAAATGTTTCCTTTGTAAACAATTCCTTAAGTCAGAACAGGGATCGGTAAATAATTCCTTAAAATCAGAAATTTTTCTCCTTACTCTCTTTTTTCTTTTTTTTGATTTTTTTTTTTTTTTTTTTTTTTTTTTTTTTTTTTTTTTTTTTTTTGTCGATAAAAATTTCGCTTTTGTGAAAGGAATAGAAACATTATTTTAAAGCCTCGCTGAGGTGTTTTATTCTTGTGGAAACAGATTAGGGTATTATAAAAATGTACGATTTCAAATGTAATATATATATATATTATAATATTATATTATATTAATATATTTATATATATATATTATATATATAATAATATTATATAATATTATATATAATATATATATATATATATATATATATATATATATATATATATATATATATATATATATATATATATTATATATATATATATATATATATATATATATATTTTTTTTTTTGTTTAAATTTTATATAATCATTTAATATGGTATTAAGCTATTTTTTCCTTCATTATGACCAATTTAAAAAAATAATAATTTTACTCGTAACTTTATGAAATTTTGAAGAAGATCGATCGTTTTTAACATCATTAAGACCCCCGAGCGCCCGATGTGCCTCTGATATATATATTATTATATATTATATATATTATATATAAGTATAGTATATGATATATATATATACTATTATATATATATATATATATAATTAATATGAATATATATATATCATATATATACTAATTATTATTATTAATATATATATATATATACTTATATATATATATATTATATATATCTATTTATATAATATATATATATATATGACATACGGTACGATCTTTTTCCTGTAAATTTTTGTGGGAAAAAGAGGTAAAATTTGGTTTTATTTTTTTTAGTTTTATTTGTTCTTTATGGAACAAAATGTACAAAGCGCTCTTGGTACCAGATGCTTGTTTTTTTAAATAATGCAAAGTTAAATAATTAAGTGGGGAAAAAAAATAATTATATTAACTGAGGTTATGATACGTGTAAGGTTATGTTGAGGTTTACGTTAGTTTACAAAGATTTAAACTTTAATTATTTCTTTAATTAGCTTCTTCATATTACAACCGTTTGAAGCGACTGGCAACGATTTCATTTTTATGCTTGTTGGTTAAAAAAAACAAACTTATAAAGTTTTTATTATTTATTTTAATTATGATTTTCTTTTGAATTATTATATGTACAAATTAAACTTATTATAAATTTATTTACTAATATAATGTAGATATATATTAGATTATATTATATTATATATATATATATATATATATACTATATATAATATTATTATATTAATTTAGATATGCTTTATATATATATATATATATATAGATATATAGAGAGAGAGAGAGAGAGAGAGAGAGAGAGAGACGGAAGTAGCGCTATTCATGTGATGAGATTATCTCCAATTAGACATCCCATAACATTCCAGTGTCCAATGGTTCACCCCTCTTGCGCTTATATCCACACTCTTCTTACACAATTGTAGACTCGAAAGAAGTGGTAAAGACGAGTGGTGTTGGGCAAAATGTTTGTGTGTTGAAGTGGAGAGGAATGAGAGAGGGGGAGAGTAGGAGTTGGGATTATGATGAGTAACCTTTGGCACAGGGCCATTGTGGATTTTGTTTGTGTGAGTACTACTAGAAATCTAATTGTTCAATTTAAGTTTGAAAAGGTTAAGGTATGTGTAGGTGCAGCATATGGTCCATCTGAAGGTGAAGTTGAGGAGAGTGTGACTTTCAGGGATAATCTGAATGTTGTTTTGGATGGAGAAAGTAAGGGCTTGAGAGTGGTTATGTTGGGCGACTTAAATAGTTCAATAGGTGATCGAAAAAGTGATTGTGTAATTGGTGCCTTTGGAGCTGCGGGAGGAAATGAGAATGGTATGAAGGTGATTGATTTCTTTGAGGAGAGAGGTATGTGTGAGTAAATAATACATTCTTCGGGCACAAGAGTATTTATAAGTATATGAGAGTTGGGGTAGGCAGAGATGGTACCGAATTAAAAAGTATGATTGATTTTGTGTTCGGAAGAAGGAGATATTGAAGTATGTGATGGAAGTTAAATCAGTGAGGGAGTTGTGGATGAGAATATCAGGTCTTTATATTGTTTTATGTAAGATTAAGTTAGGATGGAGAAAAAAGCGATAATTAAAAGAGTGGGGGAATTTAGAGTGAGAAGTTAAGTGAGGAAGGTTATAAGGAAAAGTATGTGAGAACACTTACAAATAAATCAGTTGAACATGAACAAGATGAAACTGAACAAATCTATCCGCAAATGAAGGAAGCCCTTATAGTATACTATACAAGAGAAGTATTTGGATGTGCTAAAGTAGGAAGTATGAATGTCAATAGTGAGTGGTGGAATGAAGAGGTGATGCAAGAGGTTAAAAATTAGAAAATGAGTGGTTGAATATGCTAAAAGCCAATGATGAGGTATTAAAGAAAGGTGTAAAGAAATATACATGTGTAAAAATGGAAGACTAAAAGTTGCATACGTAGGAGGAGAAAAGTGGTAAATGAACAGTTTGGAATGAGGATCATCGGGAATTTACAAGGTAATAGGAAATTCTTCTGGAAGGAAGTACAAAACGTTAAGAAAGTGAGTAAAGAAAATCTTCACAGATTAATGAATATAGGGATGATACTTTTATGAATAATGAAATGGATGCGAGGAGAGTGTGGAGGGAACACTTCGAAAATTTGCTTAACATTGGCAGTTAAGAAGAGGTCATAATGGTGTGGATTTGATAGTGTAAGAAGAAATAGGTATTTTGGGGACTAGGTAATTAGTAGGAGTAGGTAATAGGTAGAGAGAGAAAATTGAAGAAAGGTAAACCAGTGGGTATTGATAGAATTACTAGTGAAATGATCAAGAATTATAAGAATGATATATGGATAAGAGGAACTGTAGGAACTATAGGGGAATTAGTTTATTGAGTGCTGTAGTTAAGATATATTCTGCTATTTTGTTCGAAAGATTGCTTCAACTGACTGGAGGGACTGATTGGCAAGAACAAGTTGCATTTAGAAGTGGTAGAGAAAGAAGAATAAATTGAATTAAGGTGTTATGGACTTGCAACAGGTGTTTGACAGAATTAATAGGGAAGCTATGTAACAGGTGTTAGTGATATTTGGTGTTGGTGGTAGGCTTCTGAATGAAATCAAGAGTATGTATGTCGATAGTGATGCGTATGTGAGAATAAACGGAGTTGAAAGTGAGTTTTTTAATATTAAGAGAGGATTGATTCAGGGATGTTTGGCTATTTAATTTGTTTATGGATGGGGGGATGAAAGAATTAGAGGTAGTGGGTGGTATGGGAAGGTATTAATTAGACTAATGGAGAATGGAAGAGAGTGAAGGGTACCCTGCTTATTGTACGCTGATGATTTGGTTTCGACGTACATCATGCTCTTCTACTTAACTATATATACATATATATATATATATATATATATATATATAGTATATATATATATATATATATATATATATATATATATATATATATATATATATATATATATATATATATATATAGGAAATAATTATCTTAGAAATTCATACTATCAAGAAATTAATAACCTAGAAAACAATTAATAACTTTCAATATTTTATACATCCGCATTTAATAATTGCGGATGTGGATTCCCGGAAGTTTCAAAATCGTGAAATGCGGTTGCTGATGTCAAATTTAATGCGGATATATGAGGATGGCGGATGTCACTAAATCACTAAAATATTATAATATATATATATATATTATATATTATATATATATATATATATATATATATATAATATATATATATTATAGTATATATATATACTATGATTATAGTCATATATAATATATATATATATGAGACAAAGTTACTTAAGGCCACACGGACGGAAGGTCGGATCAAGAAAAAAAATTTACGGTAGCCTCTATGATATAAATAGATGTTTTTAGATTTTGGCGAAATTGATTTTTTTCTATGTTCTAGGGATGAAATGAGGTTAGGTTAGTTTAGGTTTTGGTTAGGTTAGGTTTAGGTTAGGTTTAGGTCAGGTCAGGTAGGTAGGTAAGCCTAGGTTAAAAAAAATTTTCATTTCACCCTAGAACATCTATTTATGTATAGTTTACGTACATTACATGTGTTCTTTAAACATTGACAACAAATATTGGGAAGATATTTTAGATGTCGGAGAATATTAGGGGAAGGGGCAGATGTCAAGGTAATGGTAAGAGTACAGTTATCTATTGACTCCGCCAGTTCCCCAAATTTATGACATATCAGCAGATGGAATAGGGCGCTTAAGAAAGGTCTATCCCCTTGGCATGATAACTGGAAAAAATCGTTACTTAAACTTTTTATCTTTACCTAAAAATGTTTATTTTTATTTAACTTCAGATTTTTTGATACTGCCATTTACTACCAATTTACCTCTACTTAACGTGGAGCGTTAAGTAACTTTTATAATATATTATATATATTTTATTATATATTATATATAATTTATAATATATATATATTATTATATATATATATATATTATATATATATATAAATATTATATTAGTATTACTTAACTTTTATTTTATTAATTTCTTATTATTTTCTGTATTAATAGCATACTAGCCAACATGTTAAATTAACTAGCCTTATCAAACTTGCTTAACCTGCCAAAAGAAAGGCTAATTCAACGAGAATGGAAATGCTAAATATCGCATTTTCTCTTTTACTGATAAGAATTTATATATATGTTTAAAGTAAATGAACCAAAATAAAATCGGCTTAAGGGCTTCGTGCAAGCATTTCCAATTTTTTCTATGAAGTAAGCAAATTCGAACGAGTTTTTTTTACTTAGAAATAAATCTAAATATTATGAAGCTTTAAAAAATATTATAACGTTTTCTGTTATATATATATACATATATATATATATATATATATATATATTATATATATATTATTATATATATATATATATATATATAATATATATATATATATATATATATATATATATATATATTCAAATTATCTGTTTATTATAGATTAGTATAATTACATATATTATAGTATATGTTGCAATATATATAA
>JABUQX010024141.1:0-12500 GCA_015478945.1 Trachelipus rathkii
TGATTCTAGGAGGTTTAAATGTGATCGTTTAGATTCATTTGTGATTGGTTTCACATCGATTTTACCCCTAATCGATGTTTAATCGTCTTTACTACGATGGCCTAGTTGGTTTTTTTACATCAAATAATATCATCGAAAGAAAATAATTACATATAATTAATTAAGCAAAACTAGTTGCACAGGTTGAGAGACAACCTATTTTGGGATGAAGGAATAGAGGTATCGTTTTTCAAACTTGGTATATGTTTAGGACCGACGGGGAGGAATTTTGCCGGGCCGGGCGAGGGCGGTGTGCTCTAATTTAAGCCGGGGCGGGGGGGGGCCGGGGCCGGGGCTCTATTTTGAGCCGGGCCGGGGCGGGAATTTTGCCGGGCCGGGGCCGGGGCCGGCGCCGGGGCCGGGGCCGGGGCCGGGGGCCGGGGCCGGGGTTAGGCTAAAATTAGAAATGTAAGTTAAAAACACTGAAAGTTTTAAAACTTAGGATGAAAATTAAATATAATTTCAATTAATTAATATTTAATTATAAAAAAGAATACATTTAATTAATTCAATTAAATTAAATATTTCCGAAAGAAATAGAACAATATTGTTATTTTCTAGAAAGATAAGTTGTATTTAATATATAGTATATATATAATATATATATATATATATATATATATATCATATATATATCAAATATATATATATATATATATATATTATATATATAATATATATATATATATTAATATACATATTATGTTTTTTAAATATTTCATATTCAAAGATAAACATATATATTTAAGGAATAACTTGTCGTAGTGATATATTTACCTTAGAGAGGAAGCCCTTGGATTCTTTTTTAGTTATGCTTTACTGTCACTTCATGTTATTACTAAAAAAGGGCCCATGTGTATGACAAAAAAGGCCCACCTTTTTTTTTAATGAAATAAATTTTAAAAGGAAAGCTAATTTTCGTCCCGACACGCGAGACCTCTTCAGGCTAAGGAACTGGATTTCTTTTTTCTTGATCTTCATCAGTTCAAGTGTGTATTCAGTTGCGTCTTGCTATTTTCTCATGCGTGTCAATGTTGAAATATTTTTGATGTTTTCAGATATCATTTTGTATAAAACTCTATCCTTAACTTCACGGATGCTATTGTAGTTGTTACTATTATAATTGCAAAAGGATTCCATGATTTGCGATGGTTCGTGTGATTGATATTTCTGATTATCTTTATATTGTTGATATTGAAAGAGTGGCCTGTGTTACGCCTATGACTTGTTAAAGCTGAATTTGTGTTCCTTGTGCAGCTCATCTGTAATGTTGATTTTTTCTTCTTTTCAAATCTATGGTTTCACCTATATATGTTTTATTGCAATATTGCAGGGGATGTTATATACAACTTTGGGGGAGATTTTCTTTTCGTTTTGGGGGTTTGAGAAATGTTTTTTTTAAGGGTGATGTTATTTTGATGAATGAGGGTAAGTTTTTTAGGTAATATTGTTTAACCGAATATAATTAATTGAGGAATTGGTAAAAAGGAGGTGTTTGCTATTTTTCGGGGGAAAGGTGCTATAGTACCTCTTTTTTGCTTTGTTAAATGCTTTGTGATGAAAACTCAGGATAGTAAAGTGATATTGAAAGTATTGGGGATGTATTTAGTTTCTTGTGCTAGAAGAGGGGGGAGAGCATATACGAAAAGACGGAGAAATAGAGATGACAGAACAGCTAATTTTGTGTTTGTGGGGAATGATTACATAGCCAATGTATATAGTTTTTTGCGAATGTTGGTTTTCTATATATAGTAAATTGCAAGTAATTGTTATTCCATGTGATTAAAGGTATCGAGGAAAGGGGATAGAGTTGTTGAAGGCATTTCTATTCGTATACTGAACTGAAGGAGGAATAGAGTTAATATAGTTAGGACATCATTAGGGTTGGTGTGTTGTGAGGAAGGGAGACAAAAATGTCATCTACTTATCTAATCCATAAACTCTGCTAATAAATGGAAAATACTTGATAAAATTCTAAGAGTTTCCATATATAAGTTACTGAGTATGGGAGACAGTGGGGGATCCCATACTCAGGCCGAAAGTTGTTTGCAATATTTGCCATTAAAATGAAAGAATTTATGTTGTAATGAGAGATTTGCCTTCTCGTCTTCATATATAAACATCTCATTTTAATCTGCATTAATATATATATATATTATATTATATATATATATATATATATATATTATAATAAAATATATATATATATATATATATATTATATATTATATATTTATATAGAATAATATATATATATTATATACTATATATTATATAAATATATATAATATACATATATATTTATCATATTATATATTTATATTAATTCAATTAAATAAATAATTTTGAAAAAATGTCGAAAATATTAATTTTTTTGAAGAATATTTACTTTAAAATAAAAAAATAACATTTAAATTTAACAGTTATATTTATTTCCTTTTTCCGAATTCGTTTGATAAATAAAATTTTGATATTTTTATGTTAAAACTCGGGAAAAATTATAATTTGGCCTCAATTTTAATTTGAAATCATAGTAAATACCAAAAAAAAATTGATTATATTTAGGTATGTTTATATATTTTGCATCAATTTATAACAAAGGAGTAATGGAATTAAAATATATTTTTTTTATTTTGTTTGATTTAACCCTCTATTATTTAGTGTAAATTTACAGTTAACCCCGGTTTTTCCTGATTTTTGGCCGGGGCCGGGGCCGGGGCCCCGGTCGGTCCCTATATATGTTCCATGTATGTGTTAAACTGATCACACGCGAGTTTTGGTGACCCTAGGTCACCCCTAAGGGGGTGCTGCCCCCTTAGCGCCAAGGTCAAATACGTCCTGAAAACCATGTTAGGCTTAACGTATCGGGCTAAAATTTGGATGTGAGCTATATGATGACGTAATCTCGTCAGAGACGAGATTACGTTCCCCTGCGTCCCCCTGTAAGGGGGGACGCTGCCCCATTTAAAAAATTAAAATTATCGTAGAAGACTGAAATTTGGAGGCTGGGTAGAAGAGCCAGAGTCGAAGACGGAGTTGGAGTCGGATTCAGTTTCGGAGTCCAGGGACCCCACCGGAGGGGGGTCCCATCCTTAAAAAAGAAGAAATGCATGGAATGCAAAACAGAGGAAGAAGAAGAAAGGAAGAAGGAGTAAGGAAGAAGAATGAGAGGAAGGAAGAAGAATGAGGAAGGAGTAGAAGAAGGATACAGAGTTGATACTGGCACCGGTGCTGGAGCCGGTGCGGTGCTGAGTTAATAAACATTCGTTTAATAATATAATATCATTACTGTTTACATAACTGCTTCTGTTCTAAGATGTACATATCGTCAATTGCATTGCATCTTGCAAAGATAAACCGTTTTTTTTTCTAAATGTTGAAGACTGACATTTCTATTTTCAAATCTCATTTTCTTTTTATAAACGTTAACTAATATAATTTTTTTTTCCTAAGTTGAAACATGCATATACTGTATTTTTATTTTTATAAGTTTCATTTTACATTTATACTTTGTGTTTAATTTTATTATTTTAATTTTTATTTTTTATTTTTTATTTAAATTTATTTTTCCAACTTTATTTTTTTTATTTAAATTTATTTATTCACTTTTATTTTTTTTTTTTATTTAAATTTATTTTTCTAACTTTATTTTTTTTTGTAAGTTTTATTTTGCATTTATTTTTTTTTTTTTTTTTTTTTTTTTTTTTTTTTTTTTTTTTTTTAATTTTTTTTTTTTTTTAATTTTTTAATTTTTCTAACTTTATTTTTTTTTTTTTTTTTTATAAGTTTTTATTTTAGATTTATTCTGTGTTTTATTTTTTTATATAAGTTTATTTTTGCATTATAAACTTCGTTTTATTTTTTTTTATTTTAATTTTTAACTTTTTATTTTTTTTATTTTTTTTTTCTAACTTTATTTTTAATAAGTTTTATATTACATTTATTTTTTGTGTTTTTTTTTTTTTTTTTTTTTTTTTTTTTTTAATTTTAAATTTTTTTTCTATTTTTTTTAATTTTTTTATTTATTTTTTTAAAACTTTTGTTTTACTAAAAAAATTATTCTTTGCATTTTCATTAACGTAAAAGCATTTTGCGTTATTACATACTAAAGCAGTAATCAGTTAAAATCAGTTAGAATCAATCACCCCCCCTCCCTCGTCCATGACTATTGATCTATTGATCTATGATCATTGATCCATTGATCTATTGACTATTGATTCTATTGAACATCAACGTCATATTTTTTACTAAAAATTGTTATGTTTTACATACCCTAAAGCAGTAAATCAGTAAAATCAAGCCATCAACCCACTATCCCCATCCCCATCCATAATCTATTGATCTATTATCTATTGATCTATTGATAAGTCATATTTTGTATTAACATAAAACAAAATAAGTTCTTTGAAAAAAAATTCATAGTAAAATTATTTAACATAAAATCTATCAAACCTATCGTAACCTTATACACACACACCCCCACACCCCCACATCACCACACACACACACACACACACACACACGAAATACATTGTTTATCTTACAAAGTTCCATACTTAACAGTAAATAACTAACATTACATGACAAAACGTATTTACACTTTGTCAAGCATATCTCTAACATATTAACTAAGAATAAATACACACACACACACACACACACACACACACACACGAATAAACTGCTAACATTATCAAAGCTCCATACTTAACAACAGTAAGTAACTAACATTGCATACAAAACGTAACCTATTCACACTTTTTCAAGCATATCTCTAACATATCAACTAAGAACAAATGCCACACGCACACACACACACACGCACACACACACATACACACACACACGAATAAACTGCTAACATTAGCAAAGTTCCATACTTAACAACAGTAAGTAACTAACATTACATACAAAACGTAACTATTCACACTTTTTTAAGCATATCTGTAACATATCAATGTTAATTTTACATTAACATAGTAATATTTAACAAAGATTTATCGTATCCTAACCTAACTATTTGTAATGAACTAAGAATAAATGCAACACACACACAACACACACACACACACACACACACACACACACACACACACACACACACACACACACACACACACACACACAAGATAATCTGTTTTCTATTTTCAAAATCTTGTTTTCTTTTTATAAACGTCAACTAAAATAAATTGTTTGCTATTTTATTTTGTAAGTTTCATTTTACATTTTTTCTTTTCCATTTAATTTTTTTAATTTAATTTTAATTTATTTTCAAATTTTTATTATTTTTTATTTATTTTTTAATTTATTTGCTTAAAACATTTTGTTTTTACTAAAATTTTTATGCTTTTCATGTTTATAACGTAAAAAACTTGCATCTTTAAACACCCTAAAGCAGTAAATCAGTAAATCAGTAAATCAAACCACCTCCCTCCTATCCGCCCCCACCTCACACCACCCTGTGATCTATTGAATCTATTGACCTATTTTTCAAGTCACATTTTGAGTATAATTTTGGAAAACATAACATAAATCAAGTTCTTTATACACTGATCACCAAATATATGCTAAAGTAACAAAGTTTTCACAACTAATAAAGCTAACAAAACATCACCTGAAACTAAAATATAATGTACAACGAACAAAACCTAAAGCACCTTAGCACGAATAAAACTGCTAACATTAACAAATTTCCTACATTTAACAACAGTAAGTAACTAACACAGATACAAAAACGTAACCTATTCACACTTTTTTCAAGCAATCATTAACATTTCATGTTAATTTAATTAACATAGTTAATATTAACAAAGATTTATCATATCCTAACCTAACTTGTGTAATGAGCTAGGAATAAATGACACACCCACACATACATACACACACACACATATACACACACACATAGGAATATATGCTAACGTAACAAAGTTTTCCTATTAATAAAGCTAACATAGCATCACCTGAACTAAGAATATAATGTAAAACGACAAACCTAACGTACTTAAGCACGAATAAAACTGTTAACATTAAAAAGTTCCACACTTAAACAGTAAAGTAACTAAATAGCATACAAAAACGTAACCTATTCACACTTTTTCATGCATGTCTTTAACATATCAATGTTAATTTTACATTACCATTGTAATATTTATCAAAGATTTATCATATTCTAACCTAACTATTGTAATTAACTAAGAATAAATCACACACACGCACACACACACACACGCATACACTACCACGCACACACGCATACACGCACACACAAACACACACACAGGAATATATGCTAACGTAACAAAGTTTTCACATTAATAAAGCTAACATAGCATCACCTGAACTAAGAATATAATGTACAACGACAAACCTAACATACCTTAAGCACGAATAAACTGCTAACATTAACAAATTTCCATACTTAACAGCAGTAAAGTAACTAACATAGCATACAAAAACGTAACCTATTCACACTTTGTTAAGCATATCTTTAACATATCAATGTTAATTTTACATTAACATAGTAATATTTAACAAAGATTTATCGTATCCTAACCTAACTATTGTAATGAACTAAGAATAAATGCCACACACACACACACACACACACACACATACACACATACACACACACACGAATATATGCTAACGTAACAATGTTTTCACATTAATAAAGCCAACATAGCAACACCTGAACTAAGAATATAATATACAACGACAAAATTAACATACCTTAAGCGTGAATAAACTGGCCTAACATAAAAAGTTTCCATACTTAGCAACGTAAAGTAACTAACATAGCATACCAAAAAGTAACCTATTCACACTTTTCAAGCATATCTCTAACATATTCACGTGTTAATTTACATAAGCATGGTAATATTTAGCAAAGATTTATCATACCCTGTCTAATTATCATACTTAACCAACGAATATATTTGCTAACGTAACAAAGTTTTCACATTAACCCTAATAATATTTAAAAACAAAAAATTCACCATAACCTGTGCCTATACTATCATAATTCCCCAACGGAATTAATTGCGTAGTGATTGGTATTAATAAAACATAAGAAAAGAATAACACCTAACACTTTTCAGAGGTAACCTGAAATATTTTTTAGCTTTACCCTATTTTAGGCAACGCCCCCTTTCAGAAAATATCAATTCAAAACTGATAGATTTGGCAACAGCGCATCATACTGAGGCGCTTTGGTAGCACTTTAAGCGCTGTAAGCACTACTTGGAGATCACCCAGAGAGATGCATGAGGACCCATCTCGGGGTACCCCGATGGAGGGGGTGTAAGCGGTTACATAAGGGCACAGCCCAAAGGGCTGCGCCCTTACCGCTTACACCCCCCCTCCATTCGGAGGGTACCCCGGAGATGGGTCTTCCATTGCATCTCTGGGTGATTCCAAGTAGGCTCTACAGCGCTTAAAGTGCTACCAAAGCGCCTCTGTTTGATGCGCTGTTGCCAAATCTATCAGTTTTATATTGATATTTTCTGAAAGGGGGCGTGGCCTAAAATAGGGTAAAGCTAAAAATATTTTAGGTTACCTCCTGAAAGTGTTAGGTGTTACTATTGCTTAATGTTTATAAATACCAATCACCTACTGCAATATTCGTTGGGGGGATTATGAATAGTTAGCAAGGTAGTGGTGGAATTTTTTTAATATTACTATGTTAATGTGAAAAAATCATTTTTACGTTAGCATATATTCGTTGTCAGTAGATAATTAGACAGAGTTATGATAAATTTTTGTAAATATTACCATGTTATGTAAATTTAGCATTGATATGTTAGAGATATGCTGAAAAAGTGTGAATAGGTTACGTTTTTGTATGCATCGTTAGGTACTTTACTGTTGCTAAGTAATGGAATTTTTTAATGTTAGGGCAGTTATTCATGCTTAATGGTATGATTAATTTGTCGTTGATATATATATTCTTAGTTCAGGTGTTGCTTTTATGTTGGCTGTATTAATGTGGGGAAAACATGTTACGTTTAGCTTATACTGCTTGTATCTGTTTTGTGTGTGTATGTGTGTGTGTTAAGTGTTTGTGTGTCCGAGTAGGTTAGTTTTTTTTTTTATTTACAATAGTTAAGTTACTATTCTATAAATCTTTGTTAATATTACTTGTTAATGTGAAAATAACATTGATATGTTAAAGATATGGATACCAAGTGTGAATAGGTTAAGTTTTTGTATGCTATGTTAGTACTTATTGCTGTTTAAGTATGGAAATTTGGTTATCGTGCTGTTTATTCGTGGCTTAAGGTATGTTAGATTTGTCGTTGTACATTATATTATTAGTTCAGTTGATGCTATGTTAGCTTTATTAATGTTAAAAACTTTGTACGTTAGCATTATATTGCCTGTGTGTGTGTTTGTGTGTGTGTTTGCGTGTTTGTGTGCGTGTGTGTGTATGTGTGTGTGTGTGTGTGTGAATTTTCTTAGTTAACTTACAATAGTTGGTTTAGAATATGATAAATTTTGGATTAAATAATTACAATGGTAATTTTAAATTAACATTTGATATGTTAAAGACATGCATGAAAAAGTGTGAATAGGTTCGTTTTTGTTTATGCTATGTTATTACTTTTACTGCGGGGATGGCAATTGTGGAAACTTTGTTAATGTTAAGTTTATTCTCTTTAAGGTATGTTAGGTTTGTCGTTTTACATTATATTCTTGGTTCAGGTGTGCATATGTTAGCTTTATTAATAGAACTGTTACGTTAGCATATTTCCTGTGTGTGTGTGTGTGTGTGTGTGTTGCTGTGTGTAATGTGTGTGTGGGCTGTGTCATTTATCCATAGCTTCATTCACAAGTTAGTTGGATATGTAAAATCTTTTGTTAAATATTACTAGTTAATGTAAAATTACATTATTGAAATGTTAATTTTGATTGCTTGAAAAAGTGTGATTAGGTGACGTTTTTGTATGCTGTGTTAGTACTTTATGTTGTTAAATGTGGAAACTTTGTTAAGTTAGCATTTATTCGTTGGTCTAAGGTGCTTAGGTTTGTCGTTGTACATTATATTTTAGTTCAGGTGATGTTTTGTTAGCTTTATTAGTGTTGAAACATTGTTACAGTTAGCATATATTTGGTGTCAGTGTATAAAGAAACTTGATTTTATTTATGTATTATCCAAAAGTATACTCAAAAATGTGACTTGAAACAACGGTCAATTAGGATCAATAGATATCATAGGATGGTGGGAGGAGGGGCGGAGAGGAGGGGAGGGTGGTTTGATTTGTACTGATTTTACTGATACTGCTTTAGGGTGTTTTAAAGATTGAAAGTTTATTACGTTATACAGATGAAAAGCATTAAAATTTTAGTAAAACAAAATGTTTTTAAACAAAATAAATTAAAAAATAAGAAAAAATAATAAAAATTTTAAAATAAATTAAAATTAAATTGAAAAAAAAATTAAACGCAAAAGAATAAATGTAAAATGAAACTTACAAAATAAAATAGCAAACAATTTATTTTAGTTGAGTTTATAAAAAGAAAACGAGATTTTGAAAAATAGAAAACGGATTATCTTTGTTCAATGTGTTTGTGTGCGTGGAGTGTGCATGTAGGTGTGTGTGTGTTGGTCAGCGAGTATGTATGCGCTTGGAATTATTGATGGATAATTACAATAGTTAGGTTAGGATACGATAAATCTTTGTTAAATATTACTATGTTAATGTAAAATTAACATTGATATGTTACAGATATGCTTAAAAAAGTGTGAATAGGTTTACGTTTTGAATGTTAGGTACTTACTGTTGTTAAGTATGGGAACTTGCTAATGTTTAACAGTTATTCGAGGTGTGTGGTATGTGTGTGGTGTGTTGCGCATGGTGCTTGTGTATGTTGTGCGTGTGACTGTGATTTTTGAAGGCATGTTTTAGAATCTGGTGAAGTTGTGAATTGGTTCGCATTTTATGCCGAATCAGTTATTTACTGTTTAAGATTGGAGCTTTGATAATATTAGCAATTTATCGTGTGTGTGTGTGTGTGTGTGTTGTGTGTGTGTGTGTGTGTGTGTTTGTGTGTGTTTTGTGTGTGTCATTTATTGTTAGTGAGTATAATATACACACGTTTTACAAAGCTTAAATAGGTTACGTTTGTATGTAATGTTAGTTATTTTACATGTTGTTAAGTATGAAACTTAGTTAATGTTAACTGTGTGTATGGGTGGCTGTGTGTGTGTGTGTGTTGGGTGTGTGTGTGTGTGTGTGTGTGTGTTGTGTGTATGTGTGTGTGTGTATGTTATAGGTTACGATAGGTTTTGATAGGTTATGTTTAAATAATTTTACTATGAAATTTTTTCAAAGAACTTATTTGTGTTATGTTATACAAAATATGACATGAATCAATAGATCAATAGATCAATAGATCAATAGATCAATAGATTATGGATGGGGTGGGGAAGTGTGGGGTGGGTGGTTTGATTTACTGATTACTGCTTTAGGGTATGTAAAACATAAACAATTTGGTAGGAAAAATATGACTTGAATCAATAGATCAATAGATCAATAGATCAATAGATCAATAGATCAATAGATCAATAGATCAATAGATCAATAGATCAATAGATCATGGACGAGGGGAGGGGTGGGTGATTTGATTTACTGATTTACTGATTTACTGCTTTAGGGTATGTAAAAACGCAAATTTTTTACGTTATAAACATGAAAAGAATAATTTTTTTAGTAAAAACAAAAAGTTTTAAAGAAAAAAAAAAAAAAAAAAAAAAAAAAAAAATAAAAAAAAAAAAATTAAAAATTAAAAAAAATAAAATAAAAAAAAAATTAAACACAAAATATAAATGTAAATAAAACTTATTAAAAAAATAAAGTTAGAAAAAAAAAAAAAAAAAATAAAAATAAAAATTAAAATAAAAAAAAAATAAACACAAAGTATAAATGCAAAAATAAAACTTATATAAAAAAATTAAACACAAAATATAAATCTAAAATAAAAACATAAAAAAAAAAAATAAATAAAGTTAGAAAAAATAAAAAAAAATTAAAAAAAAAAAAAAAATTAAAAAATTAAAAAAAAAAAAAAAAAAAAAAAAAAAATATAAACAAAATTATGCAAAATAAAACTTACAAAAAAAAATAAAGTTAGAAAAATAAATTTAAATAAAAAAGAAAAAATAATTTAAAAAAAAAAAAATAAAGTTGGAAAAATAAATTTAAATAAAAAATAAAAAATAAAAATTAAAATAATAAAATTAAACAAAGTTTAAATGTAAAATGAAACATAAAAATAAAAATACAGTATATGCATGTTTCAACTTAGGAAAAAAAATTATATTAGTTAACGTTTATAAAAAGAAAATGAGATTTGAAAATAGAAATGTCAGTCTTCAAATTTTAGAAAAAAAAACGGTTTATCTTTGCAAGATGCAATGCAATTGACGATATGTACATCTTAGAACAGAAGCAGTTATGTAAACAGTAATGATATTATATTATTAAACGAATGTTTATGAACTCAGCACCGCACCGGCTCCAGCACCGGTGCCAGTATCAACTCTGTATCCTTCTCCTACTCCTTCCTCATTCTTCTTCCTTCCTCCTTCCTCTTTCTTCTTCCTTACTCCTTCTTCCTTTCTTCTTCTTCCTCTGTTTTGCATTCCATGCATTTCTTCTTTTTTAAGGGATGGGACCCCTCCGTGGTGGTCCCTGACTCGAAACTTGAATCCGACTCCAACTCCGTCTTCGACTCTGGCTCCTCTACCCAGCCTCCAAATTTCAGTCTTCTACAATAATTTTAATTTTTTAAGGGGGCAGCGTCCCCCCTTACAGGGGGACGCAGGGGAACGTAATCTCGTCTCCGACGAGATTACGTCATCATATAGCTCACATCCAAATTTTAGCCCGATACGTTAAGCCTAACATGGTTTTCAGGACGTATTTGACCTTGGCGCTAAGGGGCAGCACCCCCTTAGGGCAGTGACCTAGGGGTCACAAAACTCGCGTTTGTGATCAGTTTAACACATTACAAAAACATTATTACCAAGTTTGAAAGCGATACCTCTATTCCTTCATCCCAAAATAGGTTGTCGCTGAGATTCCCCACTTACTACAACGATTAATCGAATGTTAATTATAGTAATTATTTTCTTTCGATTATATTTTTTAATGTCAAAAACCACCAGAGCACGTTAGAAAGACGATTTAAACATAGATTATAGGGGATGCGATCACGATAAATCGATTGGAACCATCAAAATGATCTACGACATTTAAAACCTTCTAGGAATCAAAAGGACCCCCTCTGGGGGCTACGCCCCCTTTTGGGAGGCTAAACCTCCGAAAACGGTCTTCCAGACCTTAAATTCGGTCTCACGACCTTAAAAAAAACCATGACCTTGACACGTCAACCTTGAAAAACTAAATGTTGCAAAATGTTGCTTGCAACATTTGCAACATCCGGTTGCAACTTCCGGA
>JABUQX010024141.1:17500-35000 GCA_015478945.1 Trachelipus rathkii
CAAGTCAAAAGTTTGTAAGAGGTTTAACCACCGAACCACCGTGAGAAACAAAACTTCACTTTCACCTCGGCAACATTTTTTTCATCTTAAATCTTTAAATGATCCCATAAACAAGTAGGTCAAATAAAGCTTTCTTAGCAAGAAATTTTGAATTACTGTAGTACAGTATCGTTATAGCGGCGACAACAACCTTTTTGAAGGAAAAATCCTTTAAAAACTCTTTAGATTTTGTTGCATATGTAGCAATGATAGGACGGATAAAAAATTTCACCAACACATGGACTCGAACCTTTATCAACTTCATCGCCGGAAGACAATGTACAGAAGAGTACTCTGTCACCTAGTTACTCTGCGTATTTTCTAGGGACGATGCTGCTAACATTGATCTACAGTACCCTATTAAATCTTATTTTATCTGCTGGTTTAAAAGAAATCTTAATTTAAAGTTTAAAATCAAATCTTTGAAGATTGGAATTTGAGTGATTTCTTTTTTAATTCTGACATTATTTTAATACTTATTTAGCAAAAATATCTATAGGCAATTCTTTCTGAAGAAATTTTATAAAATATTTATACTATAATGAGAAATAAATATTAAGAATATCTCCAATGGTAATATAACTGTTTTCAATAATTTCATTTTAGTTATTGTCATTCTTTTGGAATAGAGAGAACCCGCAATTATATAAGGTTATTATTTCAAGTTTTCCCAAGTTTTGCCATCAATCTAAAGTCGTTGATGAGCATTAAAGCTGCCAAATGTTTCTATTATTTCTTTCTTTGAAAGCTTCTAAAATTTATTGTTTCGATATACCAAATAGTCTTGGCGAAACTTCCACAAAATTGAAGAACTATATAAAAACATTATAATCTTAGTTCGATTGATTAATTATTATCATATACGGCAACGTGTACGACTTTTCTTGAAAATGCTACTGTCAAACCCGTCTTCGGTTCCATTTCTTGGTGACGAGACCCTCAAGTCATGTATCTTATTTTGTGGCACCCCAAGACATTCTTGCCTTGAACTCCTTAACAAAAGATCATATGCCAATAAAATAAAAAGCAAACGATATTATAATAAGTATATTGGACTTGTTATAGCTCTTGTATTGATCAGCGCTAAAAATATGAAAAGGTTAATATTAAACAAAGAAACAAGCCATGAGTAAAAAACTATACATGATACACAATATACAATAAATTCAAACCACTATGAAATAAATAAAAAAACCTAAGTTGCGGTATGCAATTTTTTAATGAGGTGATTCTCAGACCTTCTTAATTCTTAATTTTCGGAACCGTAGACGGGATCCTGAGCCTCGGAGCCGCGGAGCCGAAAAATTTTGAACGGAGCAGGAGTCGGAATAAAAGAATTTTTTTACCCTAAAAAAATGGGTTGGGAGCCGGAGTCGGAGCGGGGAAATTTTACAATCATGGAGTTGGGAGTCGGAGAAAAAATTAACTGATCCCCAGCCATTGTAAGGAAGGACATTGGTCAAACATACCAGCATATACTATTATTTTTTTTCTTAATAGACGTTTGTTTCTTTTTTTTGTTTAGTTTTTACGTTTGTGAAAAAGGAAAGTCAACTCGACTAGACAGATGTTCAAAACTACACATAGGATATGCAGATAACTCACTATATCTTTTTCATTATCATTGTATTATTATTATTCAGAATTTGTGAGAAATATAATTCTTTGTGTTTTTAAACGTTTAGTAATCATCATGAGTATATTTAGATTTAATCATTGCACCTTATCTCGGTGATTCCCCATGTATATTTAACTATATGTAGATTGCCGGTGTATAAGTGAGGGGTAGGGGTTGGTTGAGCAATGATTGAGGGTGTAGGGATTGGTACAGAATATTATAATCGGGTTTCAACCAGCAATAAGTCCAATACTGTTGCGTCGAAGAACGTTAGAAAAAAATATATGTAATTTAGATATATTCATCACTTCTATCAGTAACATTTTACATTATTTTGTACAAACTAAATGATAAAATGGATTATGTCATGTCGAGCAATATACTAGCTTGCACTACAGATATATATGCTCTAGTTAATTAGGTAATAAAAATAAAAATATAAATTGTACAAAAATATTTGTCAGATATCTATAACGGTCGATAATTTTCTCACATAACTTACTGGTGTTCACTTAGTTATATCTATTATATATTAATAATATATATATAATATATAGTTACAACAGTGGTTCGTTGGCTCGAGCACCCTAATTTTTATTTTTTTGACCTGGTTGCAAAATTTAATACATGTTAACTTTTCTAACTTTCCAAATTATTAATTTTCTTTACTATTTAGTTCTTCTCTATTTTCCTTCATATATTAGGCTTCCCATCGTATGTAAGAGAGTGCAAGGTAAGAGCTCGGGTTATACAGCCATTCAGTGAAAAAAGATTCAAAGCAGTAGAGAATGACAAATCGTTGAAAAAGGAAAGCCCAGCCTTACCGCCTCTGTACCATTAATTAGTGAGAGCTGGTCACAGACAGACACAGTTAGTATTAGAGATTATGGGACTAGCGAACGTATAGTGACCCCTACTAATGGTAACATCGGTCATGTAAGGGTTCATACCTGGCCAGGTGTGGACAAAACCATGCCCCATACAAAACGCGCTAATTCTCTATCGTATACGCACTTTATTTCGTACTCATCTGCACTCAATTTATCTCCTTCGACTTCGTTTCACATACGACTCAATCCAATTTATCTTTGATCTCACAGCCGGTCGGTTCCCACACACTCTCACTATACTCGCTAACCACCGACTTTCATTCATCCTTTACATTGAACCAAACATTCAACATAACTTTCAATTTATTTACTCATTTACCCTTTTACACCACACGAATCTCTAATACGTTTCATTCCTCACTTCTATTAATTCTTTCACCCTAGCTAATGCTCACATAAGATTGTCTAATCTTGAACAATTGAACTTAAGATCTAATACTTGCTGTTATTCCCACGATACACAATAGTTCACTACATTAATTACTAATAGACATCAAGGTAAAATACCCTCATGTAAAACTACTAGCGCACTCAAGACTTAGTCTACTTTCATTCATTTCTCATATAAAAGTAGATTAATGTCAGCACGATGCCATGCCTTGCGATTAACTAAATATTTTTCCAGAAAACGTGGACTTTCGGTTTAACTACACTACTGCATATACGTTCCCTTAATCATTAAGCTAGCAATTATTACCTATCTAAATTATAATTAATAAGATCAGATCACAACTATATGTATCCCAGGCTTGCTCAATAAATATTGAATCATATATATCGTATAACTATATACCATTGATATAATAAATATATAAACTAGTAAAATGAGTGTAATTAAGTTTAATACTATATATAGCGACCTTCTTTATACTTGTAAATATAATACGATTATATTTATTATTTAATAAGTGTATAGTATATATACTGATATAATATGAGTGAGGATCTCTATATAATTGATATAACTAATATATGATATAATTATTAGAATCAATGATATATAAGTTACATTGATGATAGAATTTATGTATGGTTATTCAAATCTTTCTCTTATGTTATAATCGTGATAAATATGTAATATAATGAATGATGTACACAGGGATTTATTATCCAGTCTTCCAATCAGCGGGGATTTTACATTCAGTATATATCTAATTACATCCGTGGTAAGATATTATGAAAGTTAGTGTAATGATATACATAAAGGATGCTATACACCAAATAGTAAATTGATAAATAGCACCGATGATAATAGTCTATTATAATACCATAAGTTTTAAATGCACCTAGCGAGTTCTTTCTCATTACCCGATAAATGGCTGAGTCTCAAATATTGGCTTTGATTGTTTGTCAAGATAATATAGTAATTTGTTTTTTACGCGGATAAATAAACATATATCGTTTCCTATTATTGTATAATTATAATATACTCAATTTTATGAAACAGTAATAGTTTGTGATTTTTGCGGTGAGTAGAAAAAAGGGTTTTGTGAATCATGGAATTTTGAGTTGATTTCGATATATAATGAGTACATACTCTCATTATGACTGATACTATTGGATTTATAATCTAGTGTTGGTCGTGATATCGCGTGGCTTGTTTCTCGACGATATTCTGCTTCATTTCTAATATGGGGTAGAATTTAAGAGTTAGCGTAGCTCTAAAGACACTATAATTGTTGCTCGATAGTGAGATTGGATGGACTCATCTTGTCACTATCTAGTGATGTATTAGTAATATATATTCAATTAGTATATGATATAATAAGTTGTAGTTTTGTTTAATTCGGTATATTGTTTATTTATAATTAGTGTAATTTATGTTATTATAGTGGTTGAATTCAGATGTTAGTAATTGCATATTGCATATAAAGTAGAATCGGTAAATAAAAAGGCTTTATGTTTTACTTTTATTTATTTTATCTTGATCAGATTATTTTATATATAAAAAGCAATGCACATCGCGGATAGCTAATCATGTGGTGACAGAGATTGATTTCGCCAACACCGCCAGTATATATATTTATAAGGAGGGTCACCAATTTCGCAACTGGTCGGGTGGGGAATGTGAGTCTTATTACTCTCCTGGGGCTTGGCGTCGTCCTTCATCGCATTTAATTAAGTAAAAAACTAATTCCTACAATCTAGGCGCTCTGCCGTGAAGCTAGGTGGTGTTTAATTTCCTGTATAAAAAAATAAATATATATATATATATTTATATATATAATATATATTATAATATATTAATTTATATATATATATATTATATATTATATTATTATATATATATATTATATATTTATAATTAATATATAAATATCTATATATAATATATATATATATGATATATAGAGAGACTATAGAGAGTAAGTGAGAACAGGAAGAGAGGACTAGTAGAGAGTAGAGTAGTAGAGAGTGTACTTAAATACATATCATTATAATTATATAATTAATATATAATAAATATAAAGATAATAAACAACAGGTCCTGGCCGTCCGTCACTATGACTCACTCTGGCAGCTCAGTTCTCAAAATAGAGTTGCAGGTGCCAGCAGAGTTATATTAAATATATTTAGATATTTAGAACTACGTACAGTATGATTTTAGAATGTACACTAGTTTTACCATAACCGATACAAGAGTATACCTATCCTTGAGTTGGACTCTGACTGTGGAACGATATTACCGTTACTCGCATTAATATGAGTTAAGTTTGATTATCGTATAATAAAATTACTTCGAACAAAGTAGATAAATTTAATAAAAGGAAATTTCATTTACTTACTTATTATTTATCACGTTTTTTTGATTCCATTTCCTCTAGGTAATCTATAGTATAATCTTTTTATACATTGATTTAAATAATTTAATCAATTGATGCAATAAATTTAATCCATTAATTACCAGATGTGAGTTAGGTAACAGAAGCGAGGTCAGTAGATAACTTGTGTGGACGTATATTTATATATATATAGTTAGTATAATATATATATAATAACTATAAGTATATATATTATTATATATAATATAATATATATATACTATATATATATATATAATAATATAGGTATAATATAATATAATATTTATGAGATTCTGTATATCGTACAATAATATATATTATATATTATTTAACTATAAATGGTTATATATACATATATATATATATTATATAACTATCTATATATAATTATACTATATATATATATATTATATCTATTATATATATTAGAGAGAGAGATAGAGAGAGATGTGAGAGATAGAGGAGAGAGAGAGAGCGTAGTAAGAGAGCTTTAAATATTATAGAGAGTAATAAGATAGATCTACAGATTAATTGATTTATTTAATTTAGTTTAATTACTTTTTAATAACATTGTTTTATCAATATTTATTATATTAGAGCCCTGTGCTTTCAATACATAGATTAATTAATTATCAACAAATTTACGTGGACAACGCGCGAAGCTATATCACCCTCTACCCGCCGGCACACGTGCAGTTTGAGCTATCAACCAGTTTCTTTGACCCACAACAACACAGACATGGCCTATCAGCGTTATTCGGTTGGACGTAAACACTGTTAACAACTCGTGAATATTTCTAAATGGAATAATTATTTTTTTTTATATTTAAACAGTCTAAACATTTGTACTGAGTCAGAATTCAGATTAAAGATGATCTCAGATTTAGGAATCAATAGGCTGTTAATAGACTTAGAAATGGAAGAAAGGAGTGAAGTCTTCGTTGAAGACGGATAGAATTGTAGAATATATACATATAATCCAGTAATTGATATCCAAGCATCCTGTTTTCAAAAGTGATGTTAAGCACCCTCTCCGTGCTGTGGGAGAATTCTCACAAGTAGAATGACGGAAGAGAGCACTACGAAGACACAGATTTGTGGGAGAATGGTGTGGATATATAGGGGGGGAATGGTGAGAGATGTGAAATTGAACGTGAAGAATGGGGTATATGACAGGTAACAGTGTTTATTCTGACATTATCTAACCTAATATTTATAATTAATTAATAGCTACTCTCATTGTAGTTTGAATATCTATAGAATATATTTAGCTTTATGTCTTAAAAAATCATAAGGATATTATTAATGTACATAAGGAGTAATATAGTAGAGATCAGATAAAACTCAAAACATTAATCTACTGTGTGTAATATATATATTCAACTAGGACGAATGTCTGGGTGATAATGAGATATATAATATCTTATTATACAGAATGAGCTATATGAATACTATCTATATATAATATAATATTTGGTGGAATTAACTTATATACGAGTGTTTGCTTGATAATCCGAGGAGGAATATGATTGATTATAAAATATGGGAGAGTCTAAACGTAGTGATCTTATATATAGGTATTAGACATTCTATTAATCCTAATAAGACTATATATATTATAATAATAATGATAAGTAATAGTAATGGTATAGTCTATAGATAGATAGATGATAAGTAAGAGAGAGAAGTAGAAGTATATAGAGAGATAAGAAGAGAGATAAGAATAGAGATGATATGAAGATAGAAGAAGAAAGATGTAGGATGTATAGATGACGATGAGATATATGAGATCGAATAAGAATCTAGAATAAGATGAACGTCTGACACTCTAAACTTTTAATCTATATATTATAATATATATATTTTATAGACTTTTATCAATTACTATATTATATATTAGTTAAATATTCAATATAATATTTAATATATACATAATATCTTTTATTATATCATTTATTCAGTTATTCAATATATAGTTATATAATATATTATATTATATATATATATAATAAATAATTTATATCGTATAGCAGGGGTAGTAAACAATGATAATATGTAATATTTATATATTATATATATATTAATATATATATATATAATATTATATTATAATATATACTGTGGGGATGAGAGTGGTTTATATTAGAACAGTTATCTTATACTATACAGACCATCGGGAATGTTTATATAACCCTAATTATTATATAATATATGTCTATATATATAATATAAATATAAAAAAATAATTAAACTTATATTATATATTACGGACTTTAAGAACATATCAAACAGAAAAAAAAAATATGGGTAATATAAATAATTAATTTTAATTATATAATTTTTAATCATATAATTGCATCTTTTATTTTTGTTTTTTAAAATATTATTTATTATATTACGAAGTAGGTCTAATAAATAATCTATGTATATATATATATATACTAATATAATATATATATATTATTTATATAATATATATATATATATATATTGGTATATAATATACTATTGGAGTCCGATCATAATTGGCGATACATACATACTCGATGAAATGCAGCTGCTGAAACACCACTATATGCCAACGATAAAGCCCACCTCAAAACTTGGAGGCCGGAAGGCCCGGTTCAGAGAGCAAGATATATATAAATAAATTTGAGAAGTTATACTAGCGGGTGTGACGTGATGATAAATAGAATAGATAATGGAGTATTGATGAAGGGACGCTAGGTGATGATAGTCGGCTCTGGAGTTATGTGGAAGGAAATCACAAATCTATGAGATTGGCTTGGATACAATGATGAAAAGTAGTGGCTAGGAGGGGAGAGTCCTATAGTGATGTAGATGTTGGATCGTGGATGCCTATTGGGAGGGAAATAGGCGACTCAATATTCTGAGGTGAAGTACGTGAACGGAGGAAGATGGATAATGTGAAATCCGGTATATAGGTATGATAATATGATCTGTAATAAGGTACTTTATTCTATTAAACCTTCCTATCATGCCTTGTGAATGAAGCGAGAGACCGTTTTTCGTGGCATGAAAGGACTTTAACGAGTGAAAGAGGAACTGACCCATAAACTGGATAAATATTTCGCTACAAAAATGCTACAGTGCGTGATTTATCCTGGAGGCCAAGAGTCCCCTCTGCTGGCCAATGCAAGACCTCGCGATCCTGACAATGTCTTCGACAATACACGCCCTTTTACTCCTAATTAACGTCGCATTAATTCCATCTTTTTGTCATGCATATACTTATATCGATCAAGAACCACTTGGTTAATTGTGGTGATAGAATCCGATTGATCACTTTTTGTTTTATGATCACCTACAACAGCACACAAAAAACGCGATCTCCAACTACCAAACCACAACAACAATCTCAAAATGAAAGCTCTGTTTACAAGATCTAACATTCACACTATTGTACGATATATACACGAAAACAGCATCTTAAAATTGCGTCATCATATTATTCTTCATATCACTACTTTTTCTATTATAATATATACTATCACGTCAAACATAAAACTATACAACTAATATATGCTCTATGGTCATTTTCATCTTCTCAATCATGCTCCAAACACTCATCTAGATTTATCTACATCTGAAAGACTGACTTTAGAATCTACCCCAAGTTTTGCTCTACTATAGAACCCCAGAATACTAACTCAAGACTTAGTACCTATTTAGCTTAAGAGCCATATGACACATTCTTACCTCTTTCATATTAATATTAACATTCACTCCATTTACTCTTACATACTGTTAAATTTTTGTAATACAAACATATTTTTTTATTACGCCTCAAAAGCCTATTTATAATGGAACATATATCATATAAACCTGTTATATACTTCCATATTAAGTTGTATTAAACGCTTGTTGAAGTCATAAACTAATAAAATTTACAATATAATTTATTTTCTTTCTTGCTATTTTTTTTATCTCAATTATTTGTTTCAATGTGAAGATTATGATGTACACGTACCCTGCACTTATAAATGCCAGCTTGGTTTTTCGTTCACAATTAGTCGCTCAGTCATCATAACATTACTGATACTCTATTCAAACTCAAAATAGCAAATCTATCTTTCAACAATACTCATAAAACCAATTCCTTGCTATAGTTTTAACGGTTCAGCTTATCACTTTATACACTTTACCTTTACGGAATTCAATTTAACAACCCTTTGTTAAAATACATTCTTCCAGTCTAATCAAAATTACTCTTTCTCTATCATTTACTCAAACCAGTAATTTCAATCTATAACCTTCTGATTTACCATTATCTTCTTTCCCACTCTAATTTTACCTCCTTCTACTAATTACCTACCTCATCCCCTCCCCCGTCTTACACCATCAACCCACATATTAATATTATAATTTATATATATATAGGTATATATAAATTATTATATATTATTTATATTATATATATTATAAGGGTATGATATAAGTTATGTATGGTTACCTATCAAAACGATGTATAAGTTTAACTCCATCAGTATAGTCATTATAACCCATAATGGTTACCTTAGGTCTTAACTGGTCTACATAATAAAAAATATTTAATATATATATTATATATATATTATCACCTTCCTTGCATAATATTTCTCCTAGTGCTTTTTTGTACTTATGAGTCGGGAATTGGTTGTGCTACTGGAGCACATAAGCCTTTTTTGTACAGTGTGTCTGTCTCTCTGGTAATCGTGGTCTGTCAGAGCGAATTACACGTGTGTCTTTCTAGAACAATGAGTTATATTTTTATTCTGGTTGTTATATCTGGATTCTCCCTCACTTGAAATTCGAATCTAAAGACAAAATTTTTTTTCTCATTCATACTTGTCTTCTGTAAAGCTGATTCGTATCGTTAGTGAGAAAAGAACGAATATATTATTCCTTTAGTGATATAAATAGGAGTATAATACAATTCTTTGATTCTCGCAACTACGTTTTACTCTAGTTATGCGAATCAATTTTTTTTCGTTTTATTCTTTACCTTATTACTTTTTCATATTTGGGGATTTTTTTAACAGTGTGCACACTACCTCTCTCTAGATAACTCTTCGCGGTATAATACTAATTTCTCATCTAATTCTTATCTCTATATACTCTCTATTTATCTATCTATATCTCTCTCTCTTTCCTCTCTCTCCATCTCTCATCTCTCTTACTTCATATATATTATATATATATATATCTTTACTATATATATACATTATTATATTAATTATATATATATATCTATATACTATATATATATATATCGTACATACATATATGTAGATCAGATAGATAGATAGATAGATAGATAGACTACGATAGATAGATAGATAATAAGATAGAATAGATAGATTAGATAGATAGATGATCGATAGATAGATAGATTAGATAGACTAGACTAGATAGATTAGATAGATAGCACTAGATAGATAGATGATTCTCTGAATAGATAGTTGCGAGGCAAGAAAAGATAGTACAGCTAGAGCTGTTTCAGAAAAAGCCTGATAATAATACTCGACTGCTAAGATTAAATCATCGTTACGTTGTTCTCTTTTTCATTATCCACATTAAAATTTAAACTATGTAAATTTCTATAAAATTCAAACTCTAAAGGCATAATATTATCAAATGGCGTTTCATAAATAGGAACTATTTTAATCAAGAATTATGGGAATCTGTCATTTTGAAAATGCTTCTGCAACTATGAGTTTAAAAAACTAAATCCGAACCTGAGATTAGGAGTAATATCTACTCTCCGCTATTGTTTTTATAACTCTCCTCGAATGAAAATCGGTGGCACAATCGATAGAACCACAGAATTGCAAGGCACAAGGGCCGGATTCCATTCCTTGTCCGGATCCTAGGTATAAATTACCAAGAGATGTTCCCATTCCAGAATAAGGCACTTCCCGTGAGGTATAAATTTTTTTAGATTACTTTCCGTTGTACCTACGGAAGCTTGCATTGACTTTGAGACAGTTAGAAATAGAGGATAGTGTGGGAGAATGACGGTAGCAAAACATTATGGGAAGGAAAAGAAAATTGAAAGCTGTGGGAGAAACAGTGACAAAAACAGAACAATATGGAACAATGACTGAAAGAGAACACTGTTTAAATGTGTAAATGTAAGGGGAAATTGGAACTTTTAATATTTGTGCAAATATATATAAATATAGCATAAAAGCATAAAACAATCACAGAAACAGAAAATTTAAATTTAAAAAAAAATAAATAAATAAAAAAAAATAGATATATAAAATTATAAGGAAATTTGAAAATGATCTTAGATAATTTACAGCTCAATGAAATTATTTTATTTATTATTATTATATTATTTTATTATTATTATTATTATTTATTATTTTATTATTAATTATATTTTATTATTATTATTATTAGATATTATTATCATTTTATTTAATCGGCATTTAATAGAGTATAAATCAATTTATATTCTGATTGATGTATTATTTGCCTAGTATTTTCCAAGTAATTTTTTTTTCATCATCGTGCCCTAATGTGACCTATGGGATCTAATCTCTTCATCTGTGATCTAACTTTCAAACCCACGTACGTTCTCTAGAAATAAAGGTCTTGCCGAAATCGGTTTACAATGAAGTCCATCGGTTGATACAGCATGAAAATTTGAGGGCGGAGATCCTAGCACTTCGCATCTACTCAGTAACTATCATACTCTTATATATCTTGCAAGTGAACACTGCATCAAATACACACACACTACATCCACAACAACTAAGACACTCACGTCTCTATCCTCTCTCTCTCTCCCGCATACACACTCCCTCTATCTTATGTATGTATTATCTATCTCTCTATATAACTATCATTTGCTTCATTTATCTATACTATATATTACTAATATACTCTACTCTTATATATATATATATATATATTTACTAATAATATATATTATATATCTCTTATATCTATCATTATATATATACTTACTATTATATATATCTCTCTATATTCTATTATATATATCTATATATCTATAATCTTATATATCTTATACTATATATATATATATCTATATCTCATAATAAATATATATCTATATTATAGTATATAATTATATATCTCTCTCATCTCTCTCTCTCTCTGCAATCCTTTCTATATATATTACTATATATATTTTTTTCTTGTGAAGAAAATATATATAAAAAATATAAACACAGTCAACTCACGAGGAAAAAATTATTTAAATTTGAACACCTATATATATATTAGGTAATTGTTTTATATATGCTCATATATTATACACTGGTGGACAATGAGGCAAGTCGCTTGATGAAGGTGGTTGCTCTATCATTTATAGTAATGATTTATCTGGTAGATGTAAAATTCCCATATCCTGCTGCAATTCATGTGCTCAATGAAATACTTGCTTCTGGCGTTATCATTCTTCTTCAGGGGGGGGCCCGAGCCTTCCAACACATTCAGCTTCAACGGTCTTCACAAGCGTTTGCAAACACAGAGGTGTTCACTGGCAGGTTTTTAATTCAGTAGACAAGTGGGCGTGTTGAACAAATTACACGCAGTAACTCGGGATGTGCAGAGATTATAACGAAGATGATTTCTCTCTCCAGCATGGAGGCGTGCATCCTTATTTTTGCCTTCAAACTAATAGCCAATAAACCCTAGATTTAAAAACTTAAGGAATTAATAGTCCATTTTCCCAAGTTCTTCAGAAACTCAATGCATATTATATTTCAATCCGTCAATCGCTCAGTTGACTATGCATTTACATCTCAGTCTTTTACAATCATCAGAAAAGCAATACCACTCGTTTAGCACTTATTTTTATTTCACACAACATGGCGCCCAAATCTAAAACGTTCGTACCCTCGGAAAGAAAGCCACGCAATCTGTGTGCCATCTCACTGATTCCTTTTGAAAATAATTGCCTTCATTCTCACTCTTCTTTGCGTCCCTCCTCCTCTCTCTCCATTCCTTCCTCCTCTCCTCTCTCTCCATATCACTCTTCTCTCATCCTCCCTCTCCTCTTCCTCCACTCTCTCTCTTTTCTCATACCACCCTTCCTCATTTCCTATCTAATCCATCATCCATCCTTTCCAAATGATCAAGCCATAAAGCCACACAGTCACACGATTTCCTCTATCCTCTCTACTTCAACCAATTTATCTACCTTTTCATTTGGTGCCTTATGTGGTTCACCGCGGCTAATCAAAGCGCATTTGAATCTAAACACAATTGTTTGTGTTTCTTTCTTTCAATTCATCTGAAATATATGATATATCATTTTGATTTTCCCAATTTAGTAGAATATTGTACTTTTCTTTATTATCCAGACTTCACCTCAAATCCTAATACCGAATACATAGGTATGTTTTGAGTTTTCGAGAACAAACTTCTTGCCAAATCTCTTAATTGTCCTCTATCTTCAAATTCTCAGCCAAGACGGTTTATTATATCTATATATTATATATATTATAATATATTATATTATGGTGTAATATAATATATATTATAACTGATTATATTGTATCTTTATTTTACTCAAATATTTATTAAAATCTTCCTTATCTACTAACTTATCCATTATTACGTGACTAATTATATGAACAACTACTTAGTATTGCGTATACTCTATCTATATCTCTCAGGTACTATAATGCACTAGTGAATAAAATATGATTAAGAGGCATGGCCGACATTAGAAAAAAGGGAAGCAAATACTCAATGAAAGGAATATGGGTTGGTTAAAGTGCCTTCAAACAATTTAAATTCCTATACTAACTTATAAATAGGTTGATTTTATTATTTCAGCTTTGTGGATGGATCTTCATTGCATAATTTCGCCCATACGTGCCCAATGAATTGCTTCTCGCCGAGAAAAGCATACATTGAGTCTTTTTTTTCTTTTTTTAATTTTTTTTCTGTGATCTTACCTGGACAGAGAGCATTGTTTTTTTCTTCTAACAAGCTCTAAAAGTAGATGTTTGTGGGAACGTCTTTAGAGCTTTTCACACCACGTTGTTTGGTTTCTGTATAAGGGAATTGTTCTTACGAGGAATATTCATCTCATATTTATTGAGTATGTCTCACACGTTTTCTTGAAAAGATGTAGAAAAGAATATAATTTCGCCCTTCGTCTCATATTCTCTAATCTTTTCTCGCCTTTGGAATATTGCAATATACTCATCTCTCTCTCCACCTCTATCTCCACCTAAACCTCCACCTTCGCTTTCTCACCTTCTCGTCTCTCTTTCTTCTTCTTTTTCTCTGATGAAATTTCTTCATGTAAAAATTTCTTGCCTGTAGCAAGTCCATTAAACCCTAAATAGTTTCCTCTTCATCTCTTTCGTTCTTGCAAATGCCATTACTTGGCTCTTTCCTGCGAAAGAGCCTGTCGCGCAGTGTGGACTACGTTTCAGCTATTTTGAATGTAAGGAAGATATGAGAGCCTACACTCGTCTGGTCGAGTTCGATGTATCGTCTTTCTATTACTTTCTCTAACTCCTCAAACTCCACCGGTCTCTTGGTCATCTGACCCCACGATGTTACGTTATTACTCATGTCTTAATAAACTGCACTCACGGATGATCATAAATTCTTTTGAAACATATAATTCTTATTATTTTATTTTCCCAATTCTTCTAAGAGGAGGTTAAGAGAGGCTATTTTCATAGAGGTATGTGAATGGTTTCATTATACGAGTGCCATTGATTTAGCAGTATTTATTCTGATTCCAATTGTCCCAAGTAACTTGTCAGTCTGCCTCTGGTCTCTTATTCCATTATATGATATATATACATACATACATATATTTATAATATATATCGATATGACTATATATACATTCATATAGAAGTCTATTGAATAAATTATATTATTCGATTAATCGATAGCTATTATATAGACAAGTGTGTATATGGCAATATTTATATATCTCATATTATAATAGATAATCAGTGATTATAATCGTGAATAGCTTTTCGATAACAGTAAGTATTTAGGCATAATTTTCGATTATAATTTCAAGATAGCTTTTAGTAATATAATATCTGTATAAGTGACATTTGTAAATTAACTGTAATGTTATTAAGCTAATTAAGGACCCCGTTGTACATATTAAAAGACAGAATCAAGCTACAGATCCTATTTTTTTTTGTTTCATGAAACATTAATTAAATGCGAAGGCTTTCGATATATATCGGTAATCTTTTCGATAGTAGTAATGTGTGGATAAATTATCTCTGAATAGTTGCCATATAAACTTTCTTCTCTCTTTATGGTACTAATCAATTTGATAAATTATAATTACGAAATGCTAGTAAAAGCATCATTCTTTTTTTTTTTTTTTTTTTTTTTTTTTTTTTTGAGAACGTGAACTTAAGAAACTAAATGTTGTTGAATTTTAATGCATAAAATTCATATACATGTATACACAGTAGCTATTCTTATAGAAATTAACATGTAAATATATTTAAACAATAAAAACATAAAATAAAACACACAATGTTTTTTTCAACTCGTAAGGTTGTGTCAACCTCTAGTCACTATAGATAGTATTTCTTGTTAGATAGAGGTGCGGTGCGCAAAATTCCCGGATAGCTATCGGCTCAACACTAACACTATCTAAACTATTCTATTTTTTTTTTGTTACTTATACGTTCTCTCTGTATTTATTTATTTATATTACTCGGTCTTTATCTGTAGCAAGTCATGTCCCGCATAGACTCGGACCACTAGTGTTAATATCATTCAAAATTATTATATTTATGTGGTGTTATTCCTCACTACTTATATTATCAATATAGTTCTGTTTACTTATAAATCTATTCAACTCCATTTAACGTATATAATTAGTCTAATCCTACTTATCTCAATCTCTCTGCTCTTCTGGTATTTTTGGAGCGTGGTGGTCTAATCAGTGTTATAAGCATCTCACAGGTGTCTCAGAGTGATCTAATGAGTCAAGCACTCTATTAAGCAGACGAACTGTGCAAGCTTACTCGTTATTATACTAAAGATTCCTACATTCTCGCGTGAACGGCTAGTTGTTCGAATAACAGAATATAATACCATAATTTAATGAAACTTAAGCCCAAATAAGAAAAGTATTTGTCAATAATTAGTTATGAGCTTTTTAGAACATCCTTGATTTCATTCCAAATTTTCGAGTATCGATACCTTCATAATAGTCATCTGTGCAAATCTCGTGTTTCTCACAAAGCTCTCGATCGCTATTACTCTTTTTTCACATATAAGTGTTCGTTTACTCCTCTCTAATTATACATCTTTATGTTATATTCTTTTGTAAACTTTCTCACACTCACATCCTATACATCTCTTGCTGTCTCGATAAACAAAACTACACTAACCAACCTAACGACTTCGCACATAATCACAACACACACAACTCACCTCAACGGCACATCTCTATGCATTAGCAATATTTACTCTCATTAAAACCTTTTATATTATTCTCTCTGGTCTTACATGTATAATGCTTATTTATTATTATATATATATTTCTCTACTCCATATATAATATACATACTATATATATATTACAGCTTAATTATATATTTTGACTAAATTTTTATAAGCAATAAATTACCTGTTCTTCTTATTTGTCTTTATACTGTTGAATATTTTTATTTGATTTTCTTCTTGACTATCTTACCCACTAAATATTATAAATATATAATATATATATATATATATATATATATAATATATATGAAATAAGAACTCCGCACATGAGCCCCAAGGGTAACCCACACTGTGATATTATATATAAATCTTAATAAAATAACTTAATAATGTCTACTCTGATAGTGTAATTATATAATACTATATATAGTATACTAATGTCACTTGTTATTAAACAAAGCGGGGGATTCTTAATATGAAACAAAATTATATAAAAATATCACAAAAGTATTCTCACTTCTTGTTATTTTCTTGATCTTTTTCTTTTTCTTTTTTTCTATATCTTCTGGTGTATTCTCTTTAAATGCTTGTCTTTCTTCATAACCCTCTCTTCTCTCTATTACTATTAGCGCAGGGTGTGACGTTAATGGTTGGTAACTCTTTTTTTACTAATATTCGTCCATAATGTCTTCTTAAGACTAAACTTCCAATCTCAC
>JABUQX010024141.1:40000-50000 GCA_015478945.1 Trachelipus rathkii
GGAGGAAATGGGTAGGGTGAGAAAGTTGAAGAATGGTAAATCTGGAGGTATAGATGAAATTTACTAGTGAAATGATCAAGGGCGGAGGCGAGATTGGTGATTGATTGGATTTGGAAGTTGTGTAATAAAGCGTTTTATGGAGGGTATAGTTCCAAGGGATTGGCGGAGAGCGGTAATAGTACCCTTGTTAAGGGTAAGGGGAGAAAAGGGAACTGTAGAAATTTAGGGGGAATAAGTTTATTTGCAGTGTTGGTTTAGGGGAAAGGTATTGCTGGTATTTTTTGGTCGAAAGAGTGCGTCGAGTGACTGAGGGACTGATTGGTGAGGAAAACAAGGTGCGTTTTAGGAGTGGTAGAGGATGTGTGGATCAATCTTTTACATGAAACAAATGATTGAGAAAAGAGGAGAAGAAGAATAAAATTGTATTTAGGTTTATTGATTTGCAACAGGCGTATGATAGAGTTAATAGGAAGCGTTATGGCAGGTGTAAGTGATATATGGTGTGGTGGTAGGCTTCTGATGGAATCAAAGTATGTAGGACGATAGTGAAGCCGTGTGTAAGAATAAATGGTATCAATGGTGATTGGTTTTAGGATTAAATAGCGGGGAGTAAGACAGGTTTGTGTTATGTCTCCTTGGCTTATTCAATTTGTTATGGATGGGGTTATGGAAAGAATTGAGTGGGGATGGCATGAAATGTGTTTAGAATGGTGGAAGAATGGAGTTTTGAGTGGAGGGTGCGCCTACCTTATTATTATGCGGATGATGGTTCTGTTGGCTGATATTCTGAAGTGAGTTTTGAGGAGGATTTGATTAGAGAGATTGGCAGGTGTGTGAAAGGAGGTGGCTTGAAAGAAACGGTGGATAAGAGTTTAAGGTTATGTTGTGAGTGAGGTACACTCCTCCGTGGTGAAGCTTATGTTAGATTGGATGAGCAGCATAGAACAAGTGGTCTGAGTTTAAATTTTAGGGTATATGTTGGATGAGAAGGAACGGACGATGCAGAGTGTAGTAGGAAAGTTTGTGAATGGCAGGGGGGGGGGGGGGAAAAAGGGGGGGGGGGGGGTGGTTGCAATTAAATCGTTGGTGATGCAAAGGTGACTTAAGTCTTTTGAGTGTTGCTAGGTCTATACATTGAGGGTATTGTGTTACTGTGTTATTGCTGTATTTAGTAGTGAGGACTATTGGTCTGGGAATAGAAGTATAGACTGAAAGTTTCAATGTGTTCAGATGGGACAATCTTACGGGTGTGCTAGTGTGAGAAGAATTGATTAAATGAAGAATGAACGTATTAGAGAGTGGGGTGGTGTGGTATGAAAAAAGGGGTAAATGAGAGAATAAATTGAAAGTATGGTTGAGATGTTTGGTCATGTTGGAAAGGATGAATTGATAGCCGGTTGTTAAGCGGATGTATAGTGGTTGAGGTTGTGTTGAATCCGACCGGCTGGGAGACTCGGAGGAGAAAGGGATTTGAAGTCGGTGAACGAATGTCTGAGGAGAGAAATGTGAGTTTTGGCAGAGGCGGAGAATAAGGTGCATGATAGGAGAGGAATGGCGGGGTTTGTATGGGGGCATGGTTGTGGGCCACCTGGGGCCAGGGGATGACCCTTACATTGACGATTTACCATAGTGAGGGTCCGTCGCGGTCCCATGATTGCGTCTAGGGTGGATTCTGTCTGTGCGACGAGTTCTTACTAATTAATCGTACAGAGGGGGCGGTAAGGCTGGGCTTTCTTTTCGACGTTTGTTCATGTTTCTCCAACTGCTTTCTTTTCGATGCTTGTAAGCACCTTTACCCCCAATTCTTGGGGCAAAGGAGGAAGGTGAAAGAAAGAAGAAAGAAAGAAAGATATATATATATAATATATATATATATATATATATATATATTATATATAATATATATATATATTTATATATATATATATATATATATATATTATATATATATATGTATATATATATATATATATATTATATTAACATTTTCAAATTATCGCAATCGCAATTTTACGCCAATTTTTTTTGGTATTCCGCAATTGCGGACTTAAATTGCGGAATGCCCACCTCTTGATATATATATAGCTATAAATATATATAATATATATATATATAATTATATATATATATATAATATATAATATATATATATATATAATAATATATATATATATATATTTCTTTCTTTCTTTCTCACCAACCTCCTGTACCCCAAGATTGGGGTTAAGGTGCTGTACAAGCATCGGAAAAGAAAAGCAGTAGGAGAACTTGACAAACGTCGAAAAGAAAGCCCAGCCTTACCGCCCCCTCTGTACCATTAATTAGTGAGAGCTCGTCACAGACAGAAAATCCACCCTAGAGCATCATGGGACCACGACGGGCCCTCACTATTGTAAATCGTCAATGTAAGGGTCATCCCCTGGCCCAGGTGGGCCACAAACCACTTACCCCATTACAAAACCCCGCCATTCTCTCCTTTTTTATGCACCTTTATTCTCGCCTCTGCCAAACTCACATTTCTCTCCTTCAGACATTCGTTCACCGACTCAATCCACTTTCTCTTCGGGTTTTTTTCCTTCCCCCAGCCGGTCGGTCCCAACACACTCACCACTATACATTCCGCTTAACCAACCGACTTCATTCATCCTTTCCACATGACCAAAACCATCTCAAACTACTTTCATTTATTCTTCTCATTTAACCCCTTTTCTTCAACACACCACCACTCTCTTAATACGGTTTCATTTCCTTCTCTTTATCAATTCTCTCACACCTAGCACACCCCTAAGTTGTCCATCTGAACACATTGAAACTTTAGATCTATACTTCTTATTCCAGACCATAGTTCTCACTACCATATACATTAACAAGGTAACAACATACCCTGCATGTAAGACCCTAGCACACTTAAAACTTAGTCCCTTTGCATTTCACCAACGCATTTAATTGCAACAGCCACCTTCCTGCCATTCACAACTTTCCTTACTACACTCTGCATCATCCGTTCCCTCTCATCCAACATATACCCTAAATATTTAAACTCAGACACTTGTTCTAGCTTCTCACCATCTAACATAACTTCACACTGAGGACTGTCTCACTCACAACCATAACCTTACTCTTTCCACGTTTACTTTTCAGAAATCCCTCCTTTCACACCACCCTTGCCACTCTAATATCAAATCCTCTCCAAACTTCTCTTCAGATTCGCCACACAGAACCCAATCATATCTATAATAATATATATATATAATTATATTATATATATATATAATATATATATAATATATATATATATAATATATATATATATATTTATATATATATTACAGGGTGTCTCACGATTATGTTACAGCGGTGTATCACCGTACGGGATGTTTAAGTATGAAAATGTGTAAGAATTTAAGTTCGATTATTATTTAATTCATTAAGGAAGATGGGATATGTTACGTTGGTGTCTGCGACTGCGCACGCGCAATACGAAAACCGCGCGCAAACATGCGAATGTCGGAATGGGTTGTGATAATAGTTTTTTTATTGCTTCTGTGGAAATTGCACTAAAAATTGAGGTGGGGCTCTTCCTCTCGACTTATTTGATACAGTTCTTGCGGTTTCCACGCAATGTACCATAAAAAACTAGAACGTCATCTGTAGACATCATTGCCTTACAAAAGCTTGAAGTGTCAATATGAAATTAATTAGGTTTATAATACAATAGGCATATCCAATAATATTATAAATATCGATACAGCTAACAAGGGAATTAAATTTAAAATACCTAGTGCATACCCTTTTAGATTACCATTGATATGTACTATGTAGCCTAAATAAATACGGCCATGTGAATGTGTACAACCAACTAAACAGCTATCATATTTGGGGAGGTGTATTGTCATAACTACAAATTATGCGTAATAAAGTGTAGTGAAACGTTTAACTTCAGAGTGGTTTGTTTTGTATTCAGAGCCATACATTTGGAAAATGCCACGTGACCAGTATACGCAGGACGAAGCGTGACATTTGGAGGTGTAACATTTACGCAAAACAGGAATGCTCCCAGAGTGCGCAGAAATATGGACAACGTTAATCCACAATTCAACGACCCACCACTGCCACATGGCATTCCATGAGAGTTTACAGACGGTTCAAGTACAGGGTCGATGTTCAACCCCCTCATCACATACGGGAGTGGGGTTCGTGATTCCGTACATTCGACGTCGACACTGGACGTTTGCTGATACACCCATGAAAATTCCATCGTCCTCATAACGGCAGCTAGTTCGCGTTCTGGGAATATCGAAGGAAAACCATACGACGGATTTCGTGGTTTGCATTACAACATGTATCCATAATAGGCCTACAATGTGCTATGGTTTGGCATTTTGGAGACCAAAAAAGGGATGCTGGGATTTCTGGCTGTCATTGATTGCTTCTAATGGATATACCGGACTTATTGGAAATATCTTATGGACCGATGAATCTCGCTTTCCCAATAACGGTATGTATAACAGGTGGAACTTCAGACATTGGGCGGAAGCAAACCCCCATATAACATTCACTAGCCATCACCAGGTCTCACTCAATAGTAGGATTATCGGGCGCCTTAGTTCTTCGAGGAAATTTGAAAGACAGCGTTACCTCTTACATTTCCTGCAGGACCGTCCTGTGACCTCCTGAGTGATATAGCCTTTAAGAACACAACGAAGAATATATTACAAACGATGGGTGGCCCAGCACATAATGCAGCTATAGTGACGACTTACCTCGACAGAACCTTTCCGGGAAGTTGGATCGGAAGATCTGGTCCATTTCTATGGCCTGCGCGTTCACCCGACTTTTACACCACTGGACTACTTTCTGTGGGGGTATCTCAAACATACCGTTGTACGTGGGTTTAATTGACCCAGTTAACCTCGCGCGATGATCTTCGCCGTCGAATAACCAACACATGTAGGGGAATCAACCCGGCGTCACTGTCATTGGCATGCAATGAAACCTGGCGCCAGAGGGCTGAGGCATGTATTCGCATGGATGGAGGCGTCTTCGAACAACATTTGTAAATACTTTTTGTACAAGTTGAAACGATCTGACGTTCTTCTCCCTTCTTGCATGCTGTGGATAAGATTCATAGGTGTAAATTTGTTATGGTACTATTAACAACGTTATTACATTACATGTAGTCGATATTATGAGCTGTCTTGAATACCATTGTTTTCTTCAACCTTTTCACATTCACGTTAAAAACTATTGTTGGTGACATTGACTAGTTATGACTACATTGCGTGGAAACGAACAACCGTATCAAATAATGTCGAGAGGAAGAGCCCACCTCATTTTTATGTGCATTTCACAGAAGCCATAAAAAATATATCATCCCATTCGACATTCGCATGTTTGTGCGCGGTTTTCGTATTGCGCGTGCGCAGACACCAACGTAACATATCCCATCCTCCTTAATGAATTAAATAATCGAACTTATATTCCTACACATTTTCCACACTCAAACATCCCGACGGTGATACACCGCTGTAACATACATAACTCGTTACTCGTGAGACACCCTGTATTTATATATAATATATTATATATATATTATATATATATATATATATATTATAATATATATATAGTATTATATAATATATATATATATATAGTATATAATTATATTATATAATATATATATTATATATAATATCGTGTATAGTATATTATAATATATATATAGCTATATATATTATATATATATTATGATATAGGCTATTTTATAAGCTGTCTGACTTCCAGGAGCGAAAATCCAATAAATACTATTAATGTATCGGTATTTTTAATAATTTGGGTAAACATTAATTTTTGGGTAATCTAACCTTAACATAACAACCTAACCTAACCAACTTAACCTAAATTAACCTACCCTAATATTAACGGAGTCAACTGATATTAATATTTAAGGCCTTATACTATATATATATATATAGTATATATACTATATAATATATATATATATATATATATATATATATATATAGTATATATATACATATATATATATTATATATATATATATATATATATATATATAATATATATATATATATAATACCGGGGTAAAGGTATATATAGCACAGGACTCCACATATTTCCTGAAAAAATTCTAAGTCCAAAATTCAGCGTATATCGATATGTAATTTATAATATTAAAATATAATATATATAATAGTAATATAATATATAATAATATAATATTAATAATATATAATATAATATACGTAATATAATAGTAATATATAGACTATATATACATATCGAATATTGATTTTGGACTTAGAATTTTTTCAGAAAATTATGTGGAGTCCTTGTGCTACTACTTTACCATTTTACCGATATATATTATAACCAGAACTTGCCGGATATCGACCGGATATCCGCCGGATATTCGGTATCCGGTTTTAACTTCCAGGGCGGATATCCGGTTATCGGCTATTCCTTGCTAATTCACCTATCCGCCCATCCTCTTTAGAGTCCGCTTAGATATTTTCTATAGGTATGAAATAGTTTATTTTATATATATATATATATATATATATATATATATATATATATATATATATATATATATTATATATATAATATATTATATATAATATATTATATATATATATAATTTTAAATAAGCTTATTACCAAGTACCAGCGTTATCAGAATCATTAAAATTTAAAAGAATTTAAATTAATTTAAAAGCCATACTTTACTAAAAAAAAAAAAAAAAAAAATCATTTTTTTAAAAAAAAAAAAAATTAAATATTAATGAAGGAGCCTAATTATAAGTTTTGATCTTGGCTTTACAATGATGAATTAATTTTAATTTAATCTTCAAAATTACTAAATCTTAAATATTACAAGAATCACAAGGATGCTTCAAGATTATAAAAAGACATTTTAAATATTATCATCTCACTACTTTTGTTTTTATTATTATATTCTATTCATTTTGATTTCAGGTTCAGGGATAAATTTATCTTTTATATTCAATTTCAAATTACTAAATCCTAATATAGGCTATTTATCCAAAAAAACTCTTTATATCTAACTTTTTAAATTTATCATTTCCATTGTCATTTTGTTAAAGGGAAATAAGTTTATTATTTTATAAGTTCTTAATTCACAATAGGCCTATAAATAATAACATCTTGGTAAGGCTTTTTCATTACAATGTGACAATGAAATCACAAACTGTATAGAACTATAAAAGATAAGACCTTGAAGTGTCAACATAAGAAATAAAGACAACTGCTTATTGAGAATGTTCCAGTCAAACTAAATATTTATCAGACACATGCCCATGCACAATCTACACAGCACCATAAGGCTCGTCAATATCCTAAATAAATGCCAATATATATGCCACTACCATCAAAAGCAAAAACTATAGCCAAGGTATATGCTACCCACACTACAAACTTTAATTAGTTTGTCATACAAGTAGTTAAAACATGGTTTTATTTTTTTTTAAATTTTAGACCACTCCACTCAAGAATGGTAACCCCTCCATATGGACCAAAGCCCGCATGAAGAGGCTGAGTGAAGGGACCGCTAACTAAAATCCACCAATTTGGCTTAGGCAAAATATACTGTATGATGCCCAAACCATCCATATACCTATCCAATCCTTTCCTAAATTTTTGAAAGTGAAGTCATACTCGACAACCTCCTGCTGCAAACAAAGCCAAGAAAACAACATAACCTTGCTCTACTGCAACAATTACTGCTAACGCCTGTGGTGGGTAACTGTGGGTTGTATCAATCAATACTGCTGCAAATCTACTCGCAACCTGTATGGATTGACATTGCCAGGAACCTACTCCTAACCTGCATGGATTGACTTTGCCATTAACCTAGACCTAACCTGAATAGAATGATGTTGCTGTAACATTTGCCATAACAGATATTTTTTAATAAATGTTGATCAAATTTATGTAAATAGTAGTGCAGAGGGGTGTCACCCCCGATTTTTATAAAAATCACAGGATATACTCTAAACAAAATAATAATGAAAACGAAATCGTCGCTCTCTGTAGGGAAAAAAGTTACAGCCTCTCAATTTTAATAAAACATCAAGATTTAAAAAAAAAAAAAAAAAAAAAATTTTAAAAAGCACAGGAAATACTCTAAAAAAATAATAATGAAGCTTAAAAAAAAAGTTAGGGAAAAAAGTTAGAGCCTCTAAAAGTGTAAAAATTTTCCCATCCCTTTCTTATTAAAAAAAATTAGTGGGCTTGTGCTCATGTTTAGGCATCCTTAGTCAGGTTTTATTGATAAGATTTGTTTAATTCTATATAGATTTTCTCTGTATACCTAACAAAACTTATCATAACCTGAACTAGAGGGCCTGAAATGAGACCTAACCTTGATGGATCAAAAATGAAAAGTCTAAGGGAGTTTTAACAACTTTGAGAGGCTAACTTTTTTTCTCTAAAGAGTGATTATTTTCTTTTAATTATTCTTCATTATTATTTTTATATTTTTTTTAGAGCTAGAAAAAATTATTTTTATAAAAATCGGGGGTGATACCCCTCTTGCATTTACTATTTACCAAATTTTAAAAAGTTTATTCATGATCGAAGTGAATTTAAAGTTTCATCAGAATTTCACTATTTTTTTTACCTCATTTTTTCAGGAAAAATATTTTTTAAAATTTGATAACTCCATAAGTAAATATACATAACCAAATTTTTTTATCTCCCCCTCCCACCTATAAGAAAAAAGATTAAAAAAAATTTAATTACAAATTTCGTTATGCATCCATATCAACGATTGGCTCAGGATCGTAGGCTAATATCCTGCATTATATATTATTATATATTATATATATATATATATATATATATATATATATATATAATATATATATATATATATATATACTATTATATATATATTATATATATATATAAATTTGGTAATTGTTGTAGTATTGTGTATAATCCAATTAACATGAAATACTGATTAAAACGTTTATACCTACCATATAGATTTAAATGCTACAAAATTTTTATCAATTAAATATTTCAAGTTAGTAGCTATATTTAAGTATTAAGGTTTCAATTAAAAATATAAAAAAAATGAACACTATAAAAATAATAACTTATGTTTCATTTGATTCTTGTTTAAGGTGGATATGAATACTTTAAAATTGTTTAGATTACAAAATACCAATAATTAAATTTTTTTTCATGATTTCAATTAATATATTTATACTTATATTATATATATATGATATAATAATATAATATAATATATTATAATATTATTATAATATATAATATATATATATATATATATATATATATATATATACTATATTATATTATATTATATATATATATTTTATATATACCGGGTTATTATATATATTAAGGGACAGTCAAACCATCTAGGTTGTTTACATTTACGGTAACATAGAATCATCTAGGTTACGTTTTGATATATAGCATTAATAATCCATATAAGTTAGGTCTCGGTTTGGGTCCCTGCTGGTTCAGATTATAAGATTTGTCAAGTATAAACAGATTTACTATGAGTATACTTAACAAAACTTATCATAAACTGAACTAACAGGGTTCTAAACCAAGACCTAACCTATATGGATCTTTGATACTGTATACCTAAATCAAATCTAGATACCGTAGATCTACATCTAGATAGATCTACATTACCGCAAATATAGATCTAACCTAGATGGCTTGACTTCCTATATATAGCCTATACAAATATTTTTAATATTTTTTTTTATTATACTGGTATCTTAACTAAAAAAAAATTATTTTGCAAAATTAAATTTTTATTTTTAATTATTTATGTATATTTTATCTATACAATTGAATCGTCGATAATTATAAAAAATTATCAAATATATAAAAAAAATAATAATAATGGTAGATATATAAATAATAGGAAAAAATATCAATATTCTTCTCTACACAAACAGAAAAAAAACTAA